>JAZGTI010004317.1:6341-28454 GCA_036877585.1 Botia kubotai | reverse complement strand
AATAGCTAAATATTGTAGAACTAGATTACATGCTGTTGTAAAACATGCTCCAGTCCACATCTGTCTGATCCATCATTCATCTTCATTCTGTCTTTGTTTGTACAGTGTCTTTATAAAACCTGAGCGTGTCATTTCTGATTTTTATTATTGAATGTAAAAATGTCAGGGGTATACAAAACAAAACAGATAGTTACAGGAAACGCTGTATAGTTAAAAGCATACACAAACTTCATAAAACAGTTTAATGAGACGTTTGTTATAACCCTCCATTCGGGCAACTTGAGATATATTATCGTTAGCAGTAAGTGAATAAAGTTCAATGAAATGATGTTGACAATGAAAATCTCTAGAAGTGACTCCCCGGGCAGTGCACTTACTACTGAACCAGAGCAGGATTGAGACACAGCCCAGCAGTAAATATTAACACTCAACTTAATGAAAGTAAAATCAGTATAATCTATAAAGCTAACGCCCGACTGTTAGCTTTGTGTCCTGCTTCTAACGTTCAGCGTTTAACTGAAAGATGTTCAGACAAGTGCTGCCTCATCGACTGTCACTACAGCAGGTTTCACATGTAGAGGCAGAGGTCAAGCTGAGTTTATTTACACACCCTTGTTTACTTTAAAGAACCCTTTCATTTGAGGTAATATCACTACATCTAGCGATCCCGTGCAGGTGCAACTCTTTTAATTAAAAAAAAAAGTATAATTAGTAAAACTTGTTTTGTTTGGTCAATCTGCGTTTAGCCATTTAAACAGTCTGAAGTTTTTAATTTGTTGACCTTCACTCGTTTTCAAAACATTATTTTTACTAAAATCTGGATATAGTTGCTCAGGACAGGAACTTTGACGTGGATGTGTCCACGTTTCTGTGCTTGCTGAAAGAGCGGGACTTTTGTATTCCAAAAGTGTGAAGGATAAGAAGCTTAAGTTGCAATAACCATTTTAATAACCAAAGTGCTAAAAAATTTAAACAGCTTCAATTGTTGATGTGGTTCTATATATATATATATATATTTATATATGGTGGGGAAAGACAACATTATAAAGGAGCCAATGAGTATTCAGTTCCATCTGTGTGCACTTAAGGGCAAAGCAGAGCTGTGCTGGAAAGATTTATCGTTTATTTCACCCCTCCACATTTCCACTGAAGTGAAGGGATTGGTCCAGAGCCCGCTGCTTCGTGATAAGAATCTATACGAAAAAAGAAAAGGTTAGTGGTAATTAAAGAAGCACAAAACCATTGCGAAACCAAACGTTGTTAAGGTCAGTCAACGAATGGGTTATACTATTGTGCCCCCTAGAGGCCACCAGGTGAACAACATGCTTGTTTTCAGCACAAAATAAAACGTGATAAAACTGTTCAAAATGAGTTGTCAACATATTTTTCTCAGTTGCAAGCTGAACAAATGTGGCACTTTTAGTGTCCCTTAGATTTAAAAAACACGGCTACCAAACTAAAGCTACAAAACGTGCTAGCTCATATTTATCTCTTTGAAGCGATCAATATTAAAATCAATTTAAAATCCAAAATTGTTTTGTTCATGTTCATGTAATGTTTGTTCATTTAGATCTAGCCAGGTTGTTTTTGATAAAGAGAAAACAAAAAACATCACAGTAGATCTGTAAATATAAATATATAACATTTAAATATATGATATATTACAAGAGTGGAAAAATACCAAATGATATTTAGTTCTTCGCTGTGTAGTATCTTTTCCATTTCCACCTTTAAAACTCTTTTAATGCTTTATACACTATAATCTGTTATGCTGCTATTGTGTAGAGTTAGACTCGACGCTTTATACTGAAGGGTAGTTGTATGCAAGCTGTTGAGACGCACAGGTGTACATGAAATGTTAGTCCTTGACATTTGTGCTGTGTCATTGGCTATTCCAATGTACTTTGATGGCCAATGAGAAATCAGAAGTCAAACACACCCTTATTGAACAGATGTCAGCAGAAAAATATAACGGTTGCAGTTTGCCCTTCTTCCAGGATGGAGACTGAAGTGAGATCCAGGAAACAGGCTGGAAAGGTCCCTCACATCACATGTTCATCGCATTCCAGCTCCTGCCTTCTAAGAACTGCTTGCAAACCATCAATACAAAAACAGCTTTTTTCTCTTAAAGCAGCAGCTCTTCTGGTTAGCAAAAGCAGAATTTGAATTGACGTCAGGGTTTCGCCATGAGATCCGGTCTAGCGGTCCAGATTACTCAATGTATTTAATCTTATTTGTGTCCCACAAACCTGGCAATCAAATTTACTATTTCTCAATTCTAGAAAAGACAACTGCACAATGAAAATTAAGAATGTTTATGTTTGCTTCGATTATTATTATTATTATTACAATTATATACAGTTATTATACAGTTATTGGAAATCCATGGTTGTATTCTATCTTATTAGTAACATACTTTTGTGATCTAATAATAATATTATAATATCAATATTATTATAACTAATATAATATTATATCCAAACATGCCGCACAATATATTTCATTATTCATGAAAATCAAACTGTAAAGTGTTTGTTTTATCAAAATTTCACAAGCTGGCTAAATAGCCACAAAAACCAGGGTTATTGACTTCTGTTCCCCTGTGACCTCTGTCAACACAAACCACAAAACAGGACAAAAACATGTTTGGTGAGGTAGCTGACCCAGTCTGAACTGCACAGTTTAGTAACAGAGCAGAACAGTTGGTTCCAGAACGTACATTTAGTTTAAGCACAAGATATTGACAGATAACAGGTGTTACATTGTGACAGTTTTCTTTTTTTTATTCTTTAATTCTGACATGAATCGTGTCAGTGGGTCATGAGGCCACACATGAGCCGGTTTAGCCCTGCGCTGAGCTGGTTTTGATCATCCATCGGCACTGAAACCAGAAACCCTGACCTCATCAAATTCTAATTTCAGACCCAAAGAAACCTGACCAACAGTAATACAGTCTTCTCCATTCAGACCGCTTAAATATATCATACAGTATCTGCACGCGATCGTTACACCAGAGCACAAAGGAAATGTTGCGAGCTTACTTATTTGTAGGCTTATCTCATCTTTGACCATTTCTTATGCTGTAAAGCCAGTCAGCTTCAGAGGAGCCACTCAAAGGCTACAAAGACTCTCAGTGACATGAATTACTCATTCTGCGGCTGTAACAAAGACTTTGTTTTCTCCGTGTAATGTTGTGCTTTAAATGTATTCTGCTGATGTTTGACAGAAATCGCAGCCAAGCCTCTTCTTAACACCCAAGCCAGCCCTCATCAGTAGTCAAGTCTGCACAGATACACAGCAGATCTCTTGTAGTGCCTCGTCAGTTATTTGCATAAACAGATGGCCCGTTCTGTAACTCGTAAGCAATCCAGTACGCGGGGATAAGACGGCTGTGTTGTGCTGTTAAACACTGATTACTTATCACAACAATAGTTGTGCTCGTGAGATACTAATCAGAGACCCGAATCAGCCTCGTTAAAACGCTTCAAAACCCGAATCACATTTCAAAGCCATCAGAATGTGTTGTGTATTGCTGCATGAGTGGATTGCCTCGGTGGACGCCTCACCCCTCTGAGGTCAGATGATTAAGATCAAATGACCCATGTGATGTGACTGTATTACTAGCTGCGAGTTAATGATCACATTGGACTTAAAGAAGTCAAACAGATCATAAACCAGATTTTCTGCCATTTTGACTGCACCTACAACGTGCAGCCCGAATAAGGGGAAGGTTCACATCATCACCATTGATTGGTCAAGCAATCATCCATTCATTGTTTTATTCGTTTGTTTCTTCGTTCATTTACGTGCGCTGCCTCTTGGTAAATCTTTAAAGCTGCAATCCATAAATTTTGCCTCTCTGTCGCCACCTCCGTCTGAAACATACAATTGCAGTTTACTTCAGCTGTTGACGTATGTTTTTCTTTACGTGAGTCAACGATGTGTAAACTCATGAAAGGTTAAAATATGCTCTTTATAATTTTATATAACATCTGAATTAAGGGTTTTACACAATATGGCACGGGCACGGGCTTCTTATCTTCCCCAACTTGAGCCAAAACTTATTGGAGAGAATTGTGGGTCAACGCTATATTTCACAACGAAGGCTGCGTCGGTTTGTGTTTGCACAAGTGAGACTATCAAATTCCACGTGTTAGGAGGGGACATCACCTTGTATCGACCATCAATATGTGTGGCTTATACATTCACTATGCAATGTTCATGAATTTGACACATTGTTTCGAAATGTATTTTAACACTGACATCAAGGAAAAGTTGGTGTCACTGAATTTAAACGTGGCATATGAAAACGAGGAGTGTCTTGCATACATTTTTGAGCATAATAAAATATATATTTTTTATACATAGTTAACTGTATGAAGTCATATACTTTTATTGCGTGTCACGCAAGTAACTCTTCACCACATGCCCACATGAAATGCTCATAAACAATACAGAACTATATGTCGTATTTTCCCAGTAGAGCTGCTGGTAACTTTCCACTGGAGGGAAGCGTGTTGTTAACAGAATGCGTGTTTACATCCCAAGCTATAGATATCACATTTCACGGACTATAGGAGCATACACTAATCAACCCAGTGCAGATTTAACATTATATACAAGAGAAATGTGGTTTGTAAAAGTTTTCATGGTTTAATCGAGCGCAAGTCATGGACACCAGCCCAGCTACAACATTTGCAACTTTGTCAGGAACGTTTCCCTAACGTTGCCCTTCGCAACCGTTACCAACACGTTAAAATGTTATTTTGAATGTTCTAAACGTTCTGGACGTTTTATTAACGTTATTCAAACTTTTTTATTTTGTACCGTTTCAAAACGTTCCACTAACAACTTAAGGGTAACATTTTGGATATATACGTTACTGCAAAAACGTTTTGGATACCTTTGAGAGAGCGTTCAGTGAACTTAGCCAACGTTCTGAGAACGTTCCCTGTTGACTGGGAGCACATACCAATCATTCCTCAACATACAGAGGAACTGTGCAGTTACCGGAGGGGTGTTGGGAACATGGTAAAAAATCACGCACGTTTTCACGGTAAAGTATATATCAACGGTATAACGTTTTAGTGAGCGGATTTGGACTGGTGAACTATTTTCGTATCTCTGGAACGCCCCCCGCACACCCCTCACCGATCCTCCGAGGAATAAATGTTTGCATGAGGCTGAAGTTACCGATACTTTAATCTTTGACCAGCTGCTCGGGCTGCTGGAGGTTACGGTCGCGGTAAAGTTTGAGCAGCATCCATGCTGGTGCTTTTCTGGAAATCTCCGACGTGAATTCATTCTGTTGTACAATGACAGTCTTTCATCTGGATGATTTTGTAGCAGGATGGATCGGGGGTGAGTTTTCGTGTTTCGTGAAGTTTCGTGCGCGTTTACCTTTACAAAAACCGCAAACGTGCTTTATTTGAATTTTACGAGAGGGATATTAGGTGATTTGTTAGCGTTTGCGCATCTCCGATGCACTTTTAATACTGTAAACGAATGTATCTTTTGGCGTCGTGTATAAACGCGTGCTTTTTATCTTTGCAATACTTTTAATCTGCTTTTTGAGAGCTAATTTCACTCGCCTACAGAAAAATGGTGAAAAATAGGAGCAACTTGTTAAAATCTCGAAACAAAATCTCGGGAAAACAGGGGTGGGAGGGGGGGCGTCATTGTGTCTTTGTTTGCGTGTGTTTTTGGGACTATTTGTTAAAAGAATAACAAATTCTGATTTCTTGAAGTTTAAGAAAAATGCTTACATGACTATTTTTGACGTAGTTTGTGTCAGATGTTCACCCAGACTATGCCGGTAGCTTTTTAGCGTAACACTTTATATTATTTTAGTTGTTTTTACGCACTGTTTTTACGCACACTGAGGAGTCGCTTCGTTTCGGCCTGAAACGAGTTAGATGGTTGTGCTTTATTGAAAGACAATGTATTCCGTACGGGCCTCCACTTAATGTGAATGTGCGCTCACCGTGAAATCTCCATAACAATGTATTTTATTCATGAAAATGAATGTTCTGTTACGCAAGAACAACTTAACACAAAACAATATGGACTCGTCAGCACATGTAATGTACGTGAAATTAAAAGTGGTCTAGGCACAATTCATTTTGGCCTTTGTTTCAGGAGCCTCCAGTGTGATTGTAGGACATCCTCTTGACACTGTTAAGGTATCACTGCGATTCATTTTTGTAAATGGAAGACGCACATTTGCTTTTAACCACAAGGTTTCCTTGAGCACTTTCTCACTGCTGTAACATTGCAACATGTTTTTTATAAATAAAGTTTCAGTCCAGAGAATAAAGACCAAATTACTTTTGGTTTTTACAGACTCGTTTACAAGCGGGCAAAGAATACAAGGACACCCTCCACTGTGTTGTAACAATCTACAAAAAGGAAACTGTAAGTCTTTATAACACGTCGACAGCACGTTTGTTTATTTATATTCTTTATACACTGTAATTGCAATTGCCCACATATTGCAACAAGCTTTAATCCATTACATTTACAGTTACGCAACTGGCAGACGCTTTTATCCAAAGCGACTTACAGTGCATTCAGGTTGCACGTTTTGTCACATGCTCCCTGGGAATCGAACCTGCAACCTTTGCGTTGCTAGCACAACGCTCTACCGACCGAACTACAGTTCATTAGAGATGCATTTGTAGTCACGGCCATTTTGTATGATGAGATATTTACCTTCATTTAAAGCAAAAGCAGATAACACACAGCATTCATCCATCCATTCATTCATTCATCTCATTCATTCATCTTGTCTCAGGTTGCAGGATTTTTTAAAGGACTTTCCTTCCCGCTGGCCAGCATCACCCTCTATAACTCAGTGGTGTTCGGCTTCTTCAGTAACACACAGCGACTCATTAGTAAATATCGCTATGGTGACAGCAGACACCCGTCCAGCATGCTTGACTTGACAGTGGCGAGCATGTCCACTGGTCTGGTTTCGGTAGGGGTGGGTGCTCCCGTTGACCTGGTCAAAATTAGGCTGCAGATGCAAACTCAACATGTTCTTGCGGGTAAGCCTGTAAAAAAAAAAACATACTTTAAAGTTTGACTTTAACCGCCCTGGGGTGGTGTATGCAAGTTAATTCAATATGGTTAAGTTAAGGAGGAAATTCTTGGGTAACCATTACACAACGTTTCTGACTCACTAATGCTCAATGTGACTCAATCGTTTACTTGGAAATGAAGGACGGCAAAATAAATTCGATTAAGATCACAGAAATGTTCCCTCGTGTGTGTGTTTTCAGAGAATTTTAGTCTTGCTGGGAGTGGCAGTGTCCCGCTTCGTACTGTGGGAATTCATGAACAGCCTATGTACAGAGGCCCTCTTCACTGCATTAGCACCATATTGCAGAATGAAGGCGTTCCGGGGCTGTACAGAGGAGCAGGGGCCATGATTTTGCGAGACATACCTGGTTATGCCCTGTACTTCATTCCCTACACGGTAATCTGTGACTGGCTGAACCCCAATGGCAGTGACTCCCTCCACCCCTGCTCCATATGGCTTGCAGGAGGTTTAGCAGGTAAACCTGGTGCATAAGTTCTGGTCCTTATCACAGCGTATTTTGACCAAGAACCGGCCAATTAAAAAAAGCCTACGTTTATTTATAACAACCAGTTTACTTCCTTACTGTGTTGTTTAGGGCTGTTTTTACATATACTGAAATTGTTGACTGGCTTGGAAAATAATCATTCTCTGTGACTCTGTCCATCCTATAGTAATATACAGTTCTGTGGTACAAATCTAATTTTCCACCAAGCGCCTGATACCTACAGATATGATGCCACTAACCAGACAAACTTTGACAAATCAGTGATTAGTTCTGTCTCAATGGCTCTCATTGTGTCAGCCCACTACCTTGAAATCATCACGCTGTGTCCAGACAGACTGACAATGAACTCTGTGTGCCCTCGCACCCTAAAGATTCATAAAGCCAATCAGATTACAGCTGGCTAGATCAAGGAAGTGTGTTCCTGTTATGTGCACAGCATGCTTTAGACAGCAATGGCCCTTGTTTTCTGGCATGGGTGTGACACAGACCTACAGTACATTAGCCCCACATGTACTTGTAGTGTTTATTGTTCAGTTTGTGTACACAAGTATTAACTTGTTTTTCTTATGGTTCATCTGGGGTAAAATGTTACAGGGGGGTCAAAGGCGCTGTGCGAGACTACCACCTCCTGCCAGTCATGCACACAGCTGTTGTAGGACGATAGATTGTTTTGAAATATCTCACCATCCCTACTATTAAGAGCTTTATTCCTATTGGTACATGTTATGAATGTACTGATGTAACCTAATTATGACCCCAGTGGTGAATAATAATGTAAGGCAACAACATATCACCTAAGATCTTGCATTGTGTTGTTGTTCTTTCAAAGGATCCATCTCATGGGTCACGGCCACACCAGCAGACGTGGTGAAAAGTCGGTTGCAGGCGGACGGCACGCAGCAGAGGAAATACAAGGGCATTCTTCACTGCATCATGCAGAGTTACAAGACTGAGGGAATACATGTACGTTCATCTCCATCAGTATATGTTTACCTCAGATCAGTTTCTGTACGGTTGTTTTTTATGTTATCATTTCAAACCTCTTGGATTCAACTATATTTGTATGATCAATACATGTGGAGGTCATTAAGGACACAAGTAAGATTTTTGAAAAGCTTAAAATGAGTTGATCTCTGAGAATTAATGGCTGCGTTTGGTTATACATTTGAAAATGCATTTTAGGGGTTTCGTGAAAGGTGAATGAATACTGATGCATGTTTTCTGCTCTTTCTCATCGCAGGTTTTCTTCCGTGGGGCGACGGTAAATGCCGTCCGAGGATTTCCGATGGCTGCTACAATGTTTCTGTGTTACGAGCTTTCGCTTCAGTTTTTCCGCAGTTTCTGACATCTAGTCCCGTGTTTGTGAAACATGCTAACGTACATTTGCTTCTGGAAATGATTTTAGAGTATTCACGATTGGCTTTTGAAGACTTACATGTGACTTACATCTGTGTGAGTTCATTGTTGATACATGCAAGAGTATCAGTGAAGATTTTGGGCATTTCTTATATTAAGAAAAAATGGTTGAAAACATGCACATATTTTAATTTTTTGCACAAATATTTTTAATGATTATGCATCATCTGCACAGGAGTGCTATACTAATTTGTATTCTGCTCAAATGTTGCACATTTATAACTGTTCTGCATTTCAAAATCTTCGTTATCTTAGCAGCTAACGAATCATTAGCATATTCCTCATTTTGTAAATATTCTTAATAGGCTTTTAAAACAATTGTCTATTACTATCTAATGCAATATGATGCAAGAATGTAAATAAATGAAACTATACAGTGAATCTGTTTCGCTCTCTTGACTAAATATAATGTCTTGACAAGATATTTCGGTGAAGTCTTTGCCTCACTAGATGTCGCTGTGTCACCACATTTCAGCAAAATCTGACGACGTGTGAACATGTGTCTAGCTGTACTTAACTAAACTTAAATCACCGCAGTTATTTGCTATTGGTGAAGAGGATAAGGTGAAGACTGGAGGTAGGTGGAGTATATTAGGAGTATATTAAGTATACTCCTTATACTTAATATAATATAACAGCTTTTCAACTTTATATAGAACAACATGTTGCCACATGTCTTGCGCTAACAGAATAGCCTTTACATGGTTCATCAGTATGGCTAACTATAATAAGATGATTTTAACAGAAAATATGACGCAATGTGGACTGAATTGCAGGGTAAAAAAATGACAATGATAACTGATGCTGGCGTTTCCCAGAAACCACAAACACAACAGCTAAAGTCCGACATCAATCAAGTCATAAAGATGCTGCCGGAAACCATTTTAGAAACGCTTCAGTCAACATATTCTAGACGTATCATCATTTATTTACATTTTGATTGTATGTAACGCCTATAGCTTCATTAAATATAATTATAAGACCCGTCCAAGCACAATGGCTGTAGGCCAATATCAATCTCGTCAACAAATTTGCTCGTTAAGGAAGGTCAATGATCACAAAATTGTTGATAATTCAACATTTTTTATTCATACAGACTGTTAGCGAAAATATGACGAGAAAAAATACTATGTGTATCATCAATGCCAATAGTGGCCATTAAAAACGTTTAATTGTGACGACATTAAGCAGCATTTAGTTTCTGTGTTTGTCTTGTTTATGTATTTACCACTTCACGCTGCTAAATCCAGAGCACATGAAACAGACTAATGAAGACGGATGGCCCTCTCATCCCAGTCAGCTTTTTCCACAACTTTTAAAAAGAGAAAGCAGACACAAAGTCCAGCTTTAAGGCAATATGTTTCTACTCCCGGGTGAGATATGGTGCTGTGTTTTCTCGGGCTGTTCGTGTGTGTCATAAATAATGTTTTATTGCCCGTTTATTGTTGGAAGACGTACATGCCATCTGTTGTTCTTTGTTAGCGATTTAAAAGCCGGCAACTGCCCTACAGTAAGAAACAAACCCACCAACAAATAACAGCTGCTTCCCGGCCAACAATTTTAGGTTGTTGGCGAATATTTCTGTAACGTTTCACTGAAGTAACCAAAATGTTCTAGGAATGTTCAAAATGTCCAATATTTTAGACGTTGTATTAACATTATTGCTAGAACGTTAGTCAAACTTTCGATTCGGTAACGTTTTTATATCGTTCCATTAACAACTTAAGAATAACGTTTTTGATATACATGATATATAAATAATGTTAACAAAGCGTTCTGCTAATGTTAATGCAAGATCGTTTTTTGATCACATTGCTTTTAGGGAACATTAGGCAATGTTCTGAGAACGTTCCCTGGATTTATCTCCATTGAAAGGTTTGGCTACTGCCACTGGTAAGTATGCTGATATGCAAATAAGTATAGATAAAGAGTTAAAAATTATCAACAGCTAAAATTAAAAATGATCAAATTTAAAAAAAGTTCAAATAAAGAGTTTTTGGAACGTGTACCCTTCATGTCTCTGCTCCTCTGGATGGGAAGAGCATTTGGACTCTCAGAACATTGGTCCACAGAGCTACAGGCTGTTCCTGACATGGCCTTGCTGGCAGGCAAAAGCACACAAGACAGTAATCTGTCCAAATAAGACATGGACACGCATTTCTCTGCAGACATTTGTGTGACCGCATAACGCAATTGCTCTCCAGACATGCAAATGCATCATCGCATGCTAAATTTAACAGCGTTAAGTTTTGTTCTTCAGCAGCAACGATTTATCACAACATGCGGAGTGACGTTCATCAGTCATTATTAGTGTGATAGCTGACACTAACACAGCAAGAAACCGATGAATTGACCTTTCACCCTAAAATGAGACGGAAGCTGTGTGACCCACAGAATGGCTTTGAATCTCTTTTCGCCTCATTATATCTGTCCCTGACAGTTTACTCAGTGATGTATCTGGATTCTGATTTCATTGTGGCTTCCATTACTAAACTTCATTGTTCCCTCGTTCCAGACATGATGTCACAGAGCGAAACCAGTTTTGAAATCAGACCCCATCTGTATTTTCTACTCTGGATGATTGGTTGATGTTCTGCTTTGTTGGTACTGATTGTGTTACGCAGTGCATGCCTGGGCAGCTGCTCGGTGGTGTTTGTTCAGGTCTATATGGAGCAGGTAATGAGAGATCAGTAATCAGTGTACACAGCACTTACACAGGATCCTGCTGACCTTCAGAACGGAAAAACACTCTTGTGTAAAGACCAAAATGGCCGAACGCATATAATGCCACGTCGCTGACAGGAAGTGTCACTGAACGTTATTGTGTGTGATTAGTGTGCAGCACATTTTCTGCACCTTTGTTTGTTACGCACACTGTGTGTCTTTCGTACTTTCCTTACATGAGAGGTCATGTGACTCACTCCACACTGTCTTCTCAAAGGCAGTGGCAAAATATTTTAATTTTCTTCCATCTTAAAATGAGGGGGCCACTAAATTGTATATACTATGTATACGGAATATATACATTATATACACATACACACATATATATTTACACTATATACGTAAAAAAACACAGTCAGAAATCTGGGTGGGCCGGACATGTAAACAGGGGACCTATTGCTCATGAAAAACATCAACTTTGTAATCAACACTGTAAAACTCTGTTACTGTTTCTATATTAAAGCAGTCTATGACAATCCGTAACTCTACCGCCATCTCTGTTTGATACATAACGAGTTACTTTTGACACAATATGTACTTTTCATTACGCATGTTGAAGCTAAATTAAACCAAACTAAACGGCATTTCCCGGGAAATCGGACCCGACAGCTCAAATAATAAATCATTATTATAGAGTTACCATTGAGAATCGGGGTAAGATAAAAAGATCGTTAATTTTAACCCCAAAAACTACAGGTTGCAGCTTTAAGTTGATACGGAAGTGTATGTATGTATGGGCATGAAAATGGATTATGAGTATTTTATTTATTTTCTATTTATTTATTTTTTAACAAGGGGGTGTGTGACAAAGGGAAAGCGGCCAACGCGATTTACTTCCGCTGGCGTGTGTTTCTTGACAAGCAGAAAGTGCGCTTCAAATCTGCCGTGATCTAACTTGTGACCTGCCGTATTTACTTTAATAATATATTTATTGTTTTGACGTCTTTTGGGTCGTTACCACAATGCATCCGCACCGCATCTCCCCACAACCCTCGCGCGTCGGAACTGTTTTTCATGGCAGCTTTCCAAAGCAGTAATTGTTGGAGTGTGATCGGGGGAGGGCGGCAGCAATGCGAGGGACAATGTGAGGAGAGAGGGAGGGGGCGATTGGAAACGGAGCAGCACACATCAGACGCTGAATTCAAAGCTGTCAGGACAACAGAGACGCTACCTCGCTCCCTCACATCGCGGAGGTTTGTAGATGTTCGCATGCTCCTCTTTTCAGCATCCATTTGATCCGACTCGGCACCTTTGTGCCGTTGAGTTCTGCATGTCGCTGCTGAACGCTGCCATGGTGCGAACTAGGCGATGGAGAGGGTTGGGCACGCAGGGTGAGGCGTGATCTCCCGGGTTCAGCACCGCGTTAGTCAGATAAAAGACTGGTGAAATGTGTGTTACCAGGTGATGGAGATGCGTTGCGTGTTTGCAGGTAAGAGGTAGACGCAGAAGTGCGCGACGTGCACATTTGATGGGGAGAGAGAGGACAGTATGCGCAGGTGCAAAAATTGATGAATCTGTCAACTGGTAGATTGCATGAATTTGATTGTATACCGGGAGAAAGAAAGGGCGAAAAGCAACGGAAAGCAATGCGTTATCCGGCTGTTGATCTTTTCCGATGCACTGTGGTTCAATGAGTGGGTGTAGGTGAAAGCAGTATCTCATACTACAATTGCCTTGAGCTTCAGTATGTAGCATACAGTAGCCGAGTATGCAGGGCAGCTGCATCACAGCACGCTCGGACTCTTGCATGGTAATGGTTTATTTTGTAATTTTTCAAAGTTTGGTGAATTAAGATTAAAACCTCAGTTCTGTTCTATGAAAATATTGGCGATGTCTTTGGATTAGCGTTTCCAAATAACGCGAGAGAAACGGAACAGAATACATACTGGTGCTGTATTAGGTGACAGAAACCAGAGGGTCCTATAATTGTTTAACCCTTGTGTTCTGTTGAGATTTTGGTCTTGTTTAATACACTGTTTATATTTTTACAATGGATGCATGCATGAATGGAGGAGTGCATGTTAAAGGACTAACAGTAAATGTATCAAGGCCAGCTGATATCACTAAAAGTTTATGATCTGTTGTATCATTTTCGGTAATAAAATAGCATGGTGAGTGTTTGGGGCCTGTTGGATCCTTGTTAAAACACATTGGAAAAAAAAACTCATTTAAACTGGCTTTAGGGTCTCTCAGACCCCAACAGAACATGAGCGTTAAGTTTATAGAGCGGTTTTGCATGAGGAACTGTTCTTACTTCAAGAGGTAGTAAAAATAGTTTTCAAAAGGTTGACGCAGTAAATGTGCATTTTTACTATTTCTTACTTTTGGCCCCAGGCAAGAATGAAAATCATACCCTTGACCATTATTCATGTGCTGCTTCTGAAAGATGGAGAAAAGAAAGAGAAGCAGAGAAAGAGAGAGAGAAGCAGAGAAAGAGAGAGAGAAGCAGAAAGAGAGAGAGAAGCAGAGAAAGAGAGAAGACATGCACATATAGTACTAGAATAAAAAAGTCATATTTTTCTACATTGAAACACATGCAGAGACTCGACACTTGATGTTTGCTGCTTGTTACAGCAGCTATACGGTTTGGTTTCTTTCCTCAAAATGACGTAACAAAAGGAAGATTCTGTGTACATACAAAATATGATTTATGTTGATTTATGCATTTAATTTTAATTGTTTTTTAATCACATTGTCAGGAATGTGATTATTCTGGACAATTTGAACTGATTTATATGTAGTGAATTAAACATTGTTTGCCTGTATTATTATGATATGATACTGATTTTTAGCATATGAGAAAATATTACCAGATAAAAAAAGTTCACCATAATATTTGCTTCACAAATGCATCTATAGAGTTATATAGAGGTATCACCTGAGTTTAACAAGTGTTTGGAAAACCAACATTGCATTGAGGCATATTCGTGACTCTTTAAAATATCACTTTTATATCAGTAAATGTGTCTGCCAGTGCGAGTGGACAGAGTATCTTGGTCAGTTGTTATTCGTGATTGGTGTGGAGGGGCACATTTAATGCTTCCACTGTGTGTTTGGGTGCCGAGAGCAGTCAGGAGAGGTCCAGCTGCGGGGAGAGAAATCGAGGGATGAATTATTTATAGTTGTGTCCAGCCTCCATCAACTCGCATTGGGAGGTTTTATGATCATATTCCTTCTTGTAGTCTATGGTTCTGTTGTGCCCATTGAAATGTTCCACATTCCTCTGACTTCTGAGGAAACAGCTGCCGGCCCACAAGAACCGCCAGTAGGTGTTGTGGTGCACAGTTTGCTGGAGAACTCTTTTGAGAGAAGCTTTTGTCTCTGTTGTGATTATTGCTGTTTTTCATTCTCTGATGGAAAACTGTCATTGTAAAAACTGCATTCAGTGTATGCTGTATGCAGTCTGTACGATTGTTTTCACTTTCTTTTATTATGATGATCTCTTAAAGGAACATCCATCTTCCAGACCACATGTCCTCTGCAGGACCATGGGGGTGGAGCCTAACCCAGTCTTAAAGGGGCGGTTCACCCAGAATATTAAAAAAAAACCTCAACCATGTCATTTTGAAGTATTGACAATAACTGTGATATGAATAACCATGAATATTGATATTGTGCTCATGCAACATGATAATATTGTTAATAATTTAGCACCAGTATTTGGTTGACAGTATATGGAGCTATTTCACTCTATTGCCTAAAGCCACAGTCGTTACAAACTCACTCTTTGCCTCCCTGCATTTGTTTTTGGAGTGATTCATTGGCCTAAAAAAAGAGGAAACACTAAAGAAACAAAATTAAAGTTGAACTGATAACATTTGAATTGTTGAAATTCTTTTTACCCCGATGCATGTGAAAATCTGATACCGTCTGATGTCTTAATTTTAAACCCGTTCCAAGCATTTTATGTGAAACATAGAAAATATCGGCCAATACGTTCGATGCAGTTTTCCATGTAGATTCCTGTGAGGAATTTTAAGTGTCTTTTAATGTCTCTGAAATTAACGAAGCATTGACAGCACCTGATCTGATCGTAAGATTTTGCACTCTGGGTGTATATGTTTCCATGCCAATATATGGAAAGTGTTCGAATGTTGGAGTGTGATTTTAATTGAAAAGACCTTTAAACTGGCTAAATGGTCTGAAGATAATTCTCTTTGGATGAAATGCTCATAGCAGCCGTTTCCATTGAAAGCTTATCTCTCCTCCCCAGATTTCTGCTCGCTGTGAGTGCTTAGCCAGTGGGCAGACACGCACAACCACACTTCAGACACAAAGAAGAAGCATGAGTAAGCTTAAAATGACAACCTATAGGTCAACAGAAATGCATTATTTTAATATAGATATGTACTGTGCGTTCATGTGTGAGCTGAACGTCTGAGAGAGTCTGCCATGAGAGTAATGCATTGAAATGAGTGCTGCACACTTTCACAAACTTTAAATGTCAGAAGATGACAGACGCAGAAGTGAGATGGTTGTTGGCTTCTGGGTAGAAACTCAGGCGCAGAGTTGCTGTGCTGTTGCTGGTTACAGCTTCTGCATATTATTGTTTACTTTGTGTGCAAAATGAAAAACTGGGGAAAGACTTTCTGAAAACAGGCCAAGCAAACAGGCCGTGTTTCATAACTCCAGTCATAAATTCTTATCTGTTAGCACAGGTGGTCCAATATTTCACAATGTATACGCAAATATATTCTGACATTTTGATACAAATTGTGCATCAAGTATTGTGCAGATTTAGCGAAATGTTCATTTTGCACACATCTGTTTATACTGCAGTTAGGGTTAGAATAGGGACGGTGGGGCGGTATTGTGTAGCTGGCATGGAAACTTTAAAATGACAGAAGCTAATTGGCCCCTGCTTGAGATGGGGGTTCCCATGACCCTTTGTGTGAGTCCGACCTGGCATGCAGTGATTAGCTTTGACAATTCCATAGCAGGAGGGCAGTAGATGCAGTCAGACCCCCTTCCTGAAATCAAGTGCCCTCAACCGCTCTCACACTGCAGGGGCTGTAATATTTAAATGCTGCTCTGAGTGGGTCACTGACGACTCTTGATATATTGCAGTCAAATTTTAGGAAATTCTTGCTACAGAATCAAATAATATTTTGGTAATTATAACTTTTGCCACTTTTTAGTTTACGCTCAGTTTAAGTATAAAGTCAGTTGGTCATCTGTGATAAGGGCCCACTAAGCCTGTCTTTACACAGCTGGGGCCCATCCCTATAATTTTGTCCCAGGTCCCATGAATACAGCAAAGCTGTTGTACCGTGTACAATAAGGTACAATGTAGGGCCTGACATTAAAGTGTTTTGTTTTCCTAATTAACAATTGTCCAGTGCAACATGTTGATTATCAACCTCAGGAGATCAAAGTTGATATTATTTGAGCTGTTTTTACATTTTGTCAAGTTGAGCTGGACTAATTCAGTCAACACAGCTGATATTTGTAAAATCTCATATTTGTAATAATTGATAAACTTAAATGTTACTTAAATGTAAATGATTGTAGAAATGTATATTATGAAAGAACGTTGATTTAATGTCTGAGATTGTTGAAGATACTTCATTATCTTCTTGTCTTCAGTGCTGTAGAACGAGCCACATGTTTAGGACTGTTAAAATTCATGTTAAGTTCATTATATGTTAGATGATTGTTCAAACCAACATTTCTTTTTGTTGTCACTACAACAGATGGAGTCTTTGCCTTTAAAGGTTTAAAAACAATGAAGCAACAGGACCTGAAACTCAACCATGCTCATGAAATGAGCTGTTGCTCACCTTCTTTTGTACTTCCAGTATTACAGGCAAATTGCTCAGACGGGACCAACATGTATCAGAAGAATAATTCATAAAAGAGAGAATTAATGCGGGCAGACCTCAGTGGTGCTCTCCAAGAATTCTTTATTAGAAGAGCTTGTCAAGATGTCCTTCAAGTTCCCGCCGGTTTCTTCCTTATTTGCTGGCACGCTCTCCAAATTCAAAAGCAAAGCTTTCTTCTCTGCCAGGCCATCAGAGTCTCACTAATGAAGAGGTCTTGCGCTGTTTTCCCTGCAGCCGGTGCTGTACTTCCCTCTGTTGTGTTGTGCGCCACTCTTGTTCGACGTTTCTTATACACTAAAAAGCTGTTGCCTTGGTAACACTCCACCTGTTTCTATATTGCCCCTAATTAATAACAGTCATTTTGTGCAAGACACAGAGTCGCTCAGGTGTGCCAAGAGCAGAGAATGAGGTATGTACATAATAATCTGTGTTTATCATCACTGTATTCAGGGTGCAGAATTATTTTTCCCTTCTAATGAGAGAATCACACAGCTGAGTCAAAACAGGTTACTGTACTCTGCACTAGATCAATGTTTTGTTAATGCTAGTTAATGTGATTCTTGGCCAAATGTTTCCAGGCATGATGTATTAATATACGTGCCGAGAATGAACAGATTGCTTTCGTGCTACCATGTGTTGGGATGGATCTTTATAGTACTGCAGCCAGCAAGGCCATGCCACATATTTAATTTAATCATCAGTGGGGCTTTTCTGTCAGAATCACTTTGTAAAGCAGGCAGAGCTCCTCTGAGTTTAACCGAATTACCTTCATGCCCAGCCTTCCTGTGTCCCTCCCACAACCTCCCACTTCTTGACTGGTGCCGGAACTGTATCGCTTCTTTTGTACTGTACAGTTGTGTTTACAGAGTGGGCTTGAAGCATGTGAAGTTGCTCGCTGTAACATTTTTAGACTCAGTTGTGCTTTTGAAATAAATCACTAAAGCTGCAGTCCGTAACTTACGTCTCTCTACTGCCACCTCTGTTAGAAATATACAATTGCAGGTTACTTTACATACTTTCCTTCATGTGTGTCAAATGAAGCCAACCTGACATTTCCTGGGAAATAGGACACAGGAAATTATTTTTAAATAATAATTAAAGCGCAAACGAGCTTGGCAGACTCAACAGAAATGTCACAGAATAAATGTAATTAGTTATCATAGCTCGCCAGGAGCGTCACAGCCGTACCGTTCAACCGAAAAATATTGTCCATCTTCATATCAGGCTTGTGTCTCTGGCTGCAAATGTCAGTAACTGTTTATCAGGTTTTATAAAAAAATATATTTGCTTTGTCATTTTTGCAAACTTTATAACTTTATATAACCAGCTGAACACATTTTGTTCGTGTTATTGAAATGCATTTTACTGTACGGTTTAAAACAGTAATTATTGGTTATTTGTAATGGTGTAAACCTAAAAGCATTTCTTTGAAAATGTCAGTCACTGTGTTTATTAGCCTCGGGTCAATGCTGTTCCTGTAGCTTGCCGTTCTTTTAATAATTAATGAAAAAATAAGCTAGAACAACTGAATTGTGAAAATCAGATGTAACGTCAAAATAGAGCATTTATTTATTCTGGCGTGCACAGAATAAATGATGCAGAACTCACCTGTTATTTTATCTGTAATCTAGTGTTTATACCCTTCATACAGTGTAATTGTAATCAGAAAATACAGTACTGAATTAGTTGATGTTTTAGGGGTAGATAAACATGTTTGTTGGTTGTTCTGACGTGGGACAGATTCCACGATTGGCAAAGCTAGCTGCAAAATGTCACTTGTTGCTGTCATGGCCGGTTATGTAAAAACTCAGATTTAAATAAAAAATGTCACTGTTTTAGTGTAAGAATAATTCCGCATGTCAGGCTTGTAACGCTAATTTGCTACAAGCCATTTAGATTTGATGCTCTCTTGCTAGGTTATTATTTCATCTGAAAAAAAAAACTTTAAAAGTTGAACTACAGCATGTCNCCCCCCACAGGCCTTCATTTTACTATGTGCATTAATAATATTGTTCTACAAAATGACTCACTGAGGAAGGGGGTCAGAAAGCTCTCGACCACGACTGTAATATTTCCCCAAGTTAAATTTTGGAGGAATGTTTACGTTATTCTTCATCCTGTCACGGCCATTCTGTGTAAAGCAACGTCTGAGTCCATCAAGTCACAATGAAATATGCAAGAATTAAATGGGGCGCTAATATTTCTTCATGGTATCACTGCTGTTTTTTGTCCTTTATGCTTTCGAAGCATTTTTGTTGACAAGAAGCTGTTTGGTAGAAAGCTCCAGAGTTCTAATGTGTTTGTGTATTTGCAGTCAGTCCGTCCTTTAAGCTTAACGCTTCAGTTGGGAAAGTCAGGAATCCCTGCTTGTTCATATCTATCGATCTGAGCTGCCTCCAGGCCTCTTTTAAGTCATTAAGCTGTGGCTGGAGGTACTGTACATACAGTAGTTTGCAATAAGCCTAATGGATGCGATCAGGGAGTGTGTGTATCATTCCTGAACAGCTGTCCTTGAAAAGATACGTGTAGAGATAAGACAGGATGTGGACAGAATTAAACACAGATAATCTGCACTGAAGTCATCATTCAAAACTAATTTGAAGGGTCTTACGGGTACTGTACCGTAAATTTCAATAAGTGGTTGCAATGTCCCCTCAGAATGTTGGCTACTGTTCTCTAAAAGTTCTCTCAAAGTTCTCAAACATGTTCTTGCAGTAACGTTAGTAGAACATTATATATCATATATCTCGAATGTCACTCAGCTGTTACAGAATTAAAAAACTTTAGAGTTTAAAAAAGAATTAAAAAAATTAAAAAAATTGAATAACATTTCTATATCCAGACAGTAAGGTTAATACACAGTGTACAAAACTGGATGTTTTGAAAATGAACGTTTTGGCAACTTTGGGGAAACATTAGGGAAACGTTCTTACAACCTAAAATTGCTAGCTGGATACAGACCAGTTTATTCATCAAGGATGAAGTAATAACCGTTTGGAGAGGTTTGCTGTACGTGTGCAAAAAGCGCGTTTCTATTCATTCATGGTATAATTGTGTAAATGATAAAGTCTTTCATAGGAAGAGGAGTAATTTCATGCCCGGCTGGTCAGAGTCACCACCGACTCAGTTCATGCTTTCAGTCGCTGTGTTGTTTTCAGGAGACCCCGGTTTCATACAAAACATCACTGCGCGTAGTGCAATTAGCAACACAGAATAATTATCACAGTATTTTTATTGTGTTATGCATCAGGGATTTTCTGCTTTGATAGATCAGAGGCCCTGTGGTGATCGTGCAGTTTGTCACTAAAGTAGAAGTTACATAAGGATCCATGAATAGACTCCACTAATAGCTTTTCCTTCTCTTTGTCTTTATGTGATTCTCTTTATATGCGCACGGTATGTTTTTGTACGTGTTTTTATGCGCAAAATCAATACATTTGTAGTTTTTAAAACATAAACATTGTCATATATGTGATGCGTTGAGGTCCATGGAATTCGTCAATTGATTTTATTGTATTTATAATAAGTGAGATGAATTATTTTAATGTCGCCACATTTTTGTGTATTTAACTCGATGACCTGCAGTTTGTGCCCTCACAAACTTTGTGCCCTCCGACAATTTCACTTCTGATCAGCGTTTCGCTTTTCGATTTTTTACTTTCCTCACCCACAGAAAGATATGCTTGCAAAACGTTACTGCTGTAACCTTGAAGCTTTCGTTCTGGTCCCATTATATTGTGTGTTTGGAATGTCCTTCTACTGTAGAAGCTAGAGATGGATTAGATGGACCAATCAATAAGAGCGTTGCTTCTCCTTGACATTTTCATACCATTTAGAACATATTGTTAACTCTCAGAACACATAGATCTTTATGTCGTCTTGTTTGAACACATCTGGTGCATATGAATGCTAGACTTTGTGTGCATTCAACAGGACAGATGTTTGATCTGAGAAGAATATGATTCTATAAGAGATCCCATATGGAAATGTAATATATGGACATATATCCATTGTCCCGGTCTCGTACCCGGTCTCAAGGTCACTGAAGGGTGCTGTGTGTTATGCTATTCAGACAGAATGTGTTTTTAAGCTGCAGTCTCATCTTGACTCTTGACAGAAAGATTAGTGCAGCGTAGCATTTAGCCTCATGTAGTTATTGTAAAGATATATTGTAGATTCCCAGAAATATTACATACAGTAAGATTTAAGAATCTGCAGAAGGTGCCATAGAAATAAAGGATTGTTTGAAAACATTTTGTGGGTCAGAGACTTTATATTGTAATTATGGTAATCCAAATATTTTCGAAAAAAACAGGGTTGTTTAAAAGACTGTTAAAGATGAGGGGGCGGAGTCTGGGGGAGAATGAATGGAACTATTGGAGGAGTAAGAGAGAGAGAGAGGGAGGAGGAGGGAGGAGGAGGAGGAGAGAGAGAGGTACTGTATAGTTTATCAGAAGTCAGTGGATGCTTTACCCTGTTCTTCCTTTTAGATCAGTTAGGAGTTCTTCAAAATATCAATAAACTGGTAAGTGCATATCAATTTAAAGCAGCTTTAAGAAAATGCA
>JAZGTI010004315.1:0-28462 GCA_036877585.1 Botia kubotai | reverse complement strand
ATATGCTTGATTATTTAAGTTTTACACTTGTAGAGCAAATACATAAAGTTAATAAAATCAATAAAAAAACATGTTCACCTTACGTATTAAAAGTTAACAATTGTAACATTACTACATAAAATGTACATATAACTAAAATGCGATAGTGACAAATCTGAATGGGTTTTATGTACTTAGGAATATTTTGTCAATTTTACCAGAATTTCTTTTGTTCACTCAACTATATTGTTACTTTTAAAAACTATTTAACATGCTTGCATGGAACCACTTGACACTTTTTTATGTAAGTCCAACAAATCATTTTTTTGAGTGTATGTAAACAGCTAAAGATTGTAAGGACAGATGTTAGACAGTAACCTTGAGTAACCTCTTATTTAAAAGTTGTTCTCTAATGTACAGGAGATAAAAATAAAAATGCTATAATCTATACAGCACAATTATAAAACAGGCAGCTTCTGTAAACTGTAAACTCTGTTCTAAGCATGACCCAACAGGGCTAAACAAGAAATGAGAAATCAGAGGTATTTATAGTTTACATTTTACGTTGTTTTTTTATATGTGACACTGTAAAGTGTTTGTGGTTTGTACATCACGTCTCTAAAACACTGCATGTGATTATCCTCTTTGTGCTGTACTGCAGAGATTGGGTTTTGTACTAGATACAGTATGTGTAGTTGTCTGACCTCTGGATAGTCTCTTCTTGCTCTTTGACCATGTGCGCCAACTGCTGAAAAATGGAACCCAGTTCCACAATGGTGCTCTCTATATTCTGCATTGTGTCTGCTCGGCTCTGAATGTATGAGTCCTACACAACCACATGTAACAGAAGGGATGTCTGAGAATCACATTACTCTAAAAACTTTAGCAATGAGAAGCAACCCAAAGCATTTGTAAGTCCAGCTGTGGTGTTTAAGAGAGCAGCACCTGTTCGTCTATGAGTTGGAGCTGTAGAGGGTTTGCCCTGGAGTCCATGTCAATGGCCACCTCTCCTCCCAGACTCCTGGACTCATCCTGCATCAGAACTGAACTGTCTGTGAGTGGCAAGAAATTACACAATGTGTTATATTTCAAAAACAATTTCAGCTAGTCCTTCAACAAAAAGTAGTACTTTCTTAAGAACTGGACAGGATAACACTTCTGGTCTGCCCTTAATTAAATAAATTATAAAAAGATGTACATAATATCTGAGACGTCAGATTTTTTTTGTCTATATAAAATAAAAATATTTATTTAAACTATAAAATATAACACAAAATATATACAATTATATTAATTAACTGATATAACGGCCACACTTTTTGGTCATTTAATTTGGTCTGTTTTATAAACAGTGCTAGGGTTTTATTTATGAACCAATTCACTAAAATAAAATGAAAATTTTAAATTTCATGATATGGGAACCCTGCATATAATCACCAATATGCTGTCATGGTTTTACATATTTCAGCTACATGGGACCAATGTAAACTTCTGTCAGTGTAATGAATACAGATTGCATTCCCATTCAGAAGTGGAAAAAATCATTTTAAATGTGTGCTAGAAACACAGCGGATGAAAGTGAAAGTAACATACTGAAGTTATTGGCAAGCAGAGGTGAGGCAGAAATAGGAGCCTGTGAAAACTGCTCTCTCCTGCTGCGCTGCTGCTTCAGGTTCTACACATGGCCAACAGGATTGAAAACACACCAATTACAAACACTGTGTAAACATCTAGATTACATTACAGCTCATTAAACAATAATGACGCTGATGTAAACATAAGAAAAACTTCAGATGAATTCACAAGACTGTGAGAAGTGTTGTGGCTTAAACAGTTGATTAAATATTTAAAAACATTGCTCTCAATTGCTCTCCACTGAATTGATGCCGTTATAAATGGATGGCATTACAATCACTTAAAACATACCTCTGTTCTTACTTCCAAGACTGACTTGAAATCGTTAGACATGGATGCCAGCTTTGACTGCAACACAAACATCCACAAAATGTTACAAGATATACAATCTTGTAAGGGGACGATAAAGGGTGTGGTAGCTTCTGATATAATTCTGTGTCAATCAAAGTGGGATCAACCACCCCTATTGTCTACAGCAACATTAACCTAAGATAATACTTTCTGGAGAGCCCCAAATATCAGTACACTGAAAGAAAAACAGATTTAAGATTGTACCTGCAGGGAGACAACAATTGTGTTGGAATGTGTCTGGATGTGGCGGCCATTTTGCCCACTACGGGATCGCACAAGGTCTTGCAGCTGTGCTATCTGCTTATTCAGACTGTTGATGTCCTGATGGGAGACATAGACAACATATCACATGTCTACAAGAGGTTTGCTCTTACACAATATGAAAAGATTCTCAGATGCTGGTAAACAGATCATAAACACTCCTACAGGCAGAGGAGTGGAATCAACATGATTCCATATGAATGATACGGAGAAGAAAAAACAAAGATGCCCCCACACACTAACCTGTTTAATGATGTATGTTAACTCTTCAATCTCCACTGCTTTATCATCAAACAAAGATTTTCGTTTGGCCACTAGGGAAATTTGGAGAGTTAACAGAATAAATACTAGCATTTACCAGTATTTAATCAATTTAATATAGATTTATAGATAAAGAATTTAGTTATTAGTCTTATACATCTTACACATATTATTTGCAATAATACCATTAACGTGTTTGACATTTGTTCTGTTTTATTATTATTCTTTGTTTTTTTATGTAAAGCTGCTTTAAAGCAATGTAACATTGTAAAAAGCGCTATACAAATAAAATTGAATTATTAATAAAAATGACAAGTAATGTTAAAGTCATCATAAAAGCATTTCCTTTCTGTAATTTGACATATATATCTGAGTAAAGCAAAATATTGCAGTAATTTGACATATATCTGAGTAAAGCAAAATATTTAATAAAACAAAAATGCAGGGTGAGTTTTGATTTTAATAATCAAGATGTTTCATAACCCAATGGACACACCTGAATTTAGGTTCGTAGTGGATTGTGGAGGATGACTCCTTTATCACCACTGGTTCTTTTGTTTTTGCTTTTGTTTGTTTTTTATGTTGACTTTAAGTATGCAATAAGAAAATGACATGTTACTTACAAATTGTGAGCTTTTCAAGCTTGGCAAAAGTGTTGCTTAAGTCTTTCCCAATTCTTCTGTTACAGAGAAACAAAACAACAAGATTTCAGAGGGGCAAAGTCTCATGAAGGCAGGATAATATGCAGTTGCCCTAAAATAAGAGAAAACAGCACTGGGCAAAGACCAAACCTAAATGCATGAAACTAATCTCTTACTTCGCCATAAGAGTGAAGTCACTTCGCTGTTTAAGGGCATTAATGACGGGTTTTGCGTGAGTACCATTCTGAAATTATGAGAGAGAATATTACATTAAATATAAAGTAATATCGACATTTTGAGAAAACATACAAAACAAAGCACTAACAGTATCTAATAGATCAATATAGACTGCAGGAAATTCAGACAACTATTTACAGAAAATAACAGTAGACAGCATAGCATATTGATATTATAGCATTTTCATGTAAAGTCACGTGCAGAATCTTTACCCTGAGATGACCTGTAATAAGTTACATGTGGTTTAAAGGTCTGTGGGAACCAACTTATGCAATTATGAATTGTAGATTGATGTACTTTCTCATGAATATTTTACATACAGAAGCATTTTTATTTAGTATACATTTTGTAAATGATATTGTCATACCTGTATCTGTCTCCCTTGCAGTGACTTACAAGCCGACTGGAACTCAAGTGTTCGATCTCGACAAGTCATGATAAAACTTTATGCCCACAACAATATCGTGGTGTATTTGTGTGACAGTAACTTCAAAGTGATCCACTGGTGTGAAACTCTCTGCTAAAAAGAGCTTTACTGGGCCAAAGTAAACACTTCAGACTTCAGATATTACCAGAGCGTGTCAGAGCTGTCTTGAATGTCTCCGCACATCATCTGAAAATCAAAAAATAATTCAGTCAATCAACCGTCTTTTGAATTAGTGGCTAAAATAAGTATGGTTAGAACACTAAATCCACTCCTAAAAATGTTTGAATGTCATTGCATTATAAAAGCTTTTTTCAGGATACCTCAGAACTTACAAGGGCTGTAGTCAAAACAACATTTACTTTACAAACAATACTGAACATTTGTGAGCTGGTGTGTAGAACTTTAACATCGATGTCTATGAATGCTGTCAATACAAGCCAAAATCTTACAGGGACCCTCAAAGGTCTGAGCTCTATAGGTATGTAAACACTCTGTCAGAATGTCATTTTTTAAAATCCTCATACAGAACAGACTGATCTGATCATCTAGTTATACTTCAATCAGCCTGCTCATCTTTAAAATATTCATTTTTTAATCCATTTCAAAATTTAATTCTAAAAATAAACACATCACTCAGCTGAGCACAATGTTATCGGTTTATAGGCCACCTAAAACATTTAGACTCAACAGGCATACGTGAAGTGATATATGATTGACAGACAACTTATTATTCAGAAAGATATCACAAACGATGAAACCACACGATTTAATGACTGATGACATGTTTGAATGTGCTTACAAGTTTGTTTATGTGACTGACACCGTTTCAGCCCAAAAGATCCAGACTGTTCGCAGCTCTGAGGGCTAACTATCACGAAATTCGACAAATGCTGTCTATTCTTAAATCATAAGGACTTTAATTACAACTAAATCATTAGATAACACAATTTATAGTAACATATAAACATATATACTCACGGTTAATGTGTCATTTCGTTGTTTTTACAGTATTCCCGGCTTATTGATGTATCGGAGGTCTGCGTTTTACTTCCAGTTCTGACTACTTCCGGTGTTTGCGACGTCACTGCCACGTCCACGAACGCGCAAACGCACTGTGCCTTCTTTAAAGCGTGACTTATGACGCAGGATGTTTTAATTTTTTATGTGATTTGTTTTAATTCAATGTTACAATAACATTAACTGCTACATAACATTTGTTGAAAAAAAATAATATAATGTTTTGAGTGCTTTTGTGTTTTATTTTGTTTCCAGGGAATTTAAGTATAACACAATCATGTGTGTGTAAAGATATTTGGTTTGCAAATAAGCCACTTTTATGTTTACTAATATAATAAATAACTGCATAATATATTGTTCTTTACTTTCTAAATTATCATTCTGAAAGTATAAGAGCACAATTACACAAATATATCAATTTCTATCATACACCTACATTCCAGTTTTCTCCTAATATAGATTGCTACATCTTTCTGTTTGACTTGAGTGTTGACTGACACTTGACTGAAACCTTTATAAACACAAGTGACATTTAAAGTTTATAGATAGATAATATGAAACAAGGTCATTTTATACGCAAAGTAATCAACTGTGACGTTGTTTTATAACAACACAACACCAGCAGATGGCGCTAAAAGTACTTAAAAATGGGCAAACTGCAGCGTGACGTTTGTTCATCATGCCTTTTGAATGTGATACAAAACATGAGATTTTTGATACAAAACTGGGATACTGTCCCTTCATATAACAAAACACACCTTGAAAGCCATAGGCTATTATATTAGGATCTCTCACAGCTGCAGTGGTTCTCACACTATGATACTGATTTATGTGGAGACATGTTCTAAAACATTTGCATTAAGACAGTAAACCAAACATGCACATATGTTTTTCTTTCCTGGTCATAACTTTTCTTTGATTTCTTTTTTATTCTGCTGAGCTGATCATATTTCCTACCCAGAAGAATGTTTCCATTACCATTTTTACATTTTTGTAGAACATTATTTAATGTTTATTAGACTTTTTTTCCACCATGAGAATTGTTGGCGTAGGTGATATTAAGTTTAAGAGAAATCTGGTCTCCACAATGTACTGTAAGCAAAACCTTGACCCACATGCACACACGCTGCAAGTCAACATGAAGCGACATGTAAACTTTATGATGTTCTCTCAGGCTGTCCTCTTTTTGTAGTCTTTATCTGTTTGGCTCAGATCAGTGCAAGTCACTCTGAATCCAACAAACACTGTAATTTATATCAGCACCTGCTGATTAATATTATTACTAGTATTACTATTTATTATTATTATTTTTATTTTTAATTGTTATTTAATTAATTTTTTTTTCTATATTATCAGACACTTTTACTCACAAATAAATGAATAATGACTGTCAGTGAAAGGTGCATTTCTTAAGGTTTACATTTTTCCATCTCATTTACACACACTTGCTGTCTCTCCATTTGTCCCGTCTAACAGACACACAGGCTGCGCTCAGACAATGTCGTCGTCTCTTCCAGATAACATCACAACACACACATATTCATGCTGTTCAGATAGCATCCAGGCCTGCTGGAACACAGCTGGCTCAACAAAGAGACACAGTGTAAACATAACTCATGTTTTATCACTACTGCCACTTTGGGCACAAGCACACTCGTGCAGACACATCTGGGAAAAAAACTGGATTGTGTTTTTAGCTGGAAATGAAAAAGGGGTGAGTCTGGGAGTGGAAGAGGCCAGCCCTGCAATACAAAAAGGCTTGTGAGATGATAAGAGAGACATTTTGTGTTGGCAAATTGACGTTTAAGAAAAGAGGGACAACAAGATGCTGGAAAGTGTTAAAGAAATCTATACCAGCTTTAGGACAGATGAGTCACTCTCCTTTTCTCTCCGTCTCTTTTTTTATAATCTTGCAAGCGGATGCTAAATTTAGTCCTGGCACTGAGCCCTGACAGACAGGTAGGGCAGCATCAGCTTCCAAAATGAGTCTAAATGGACACTACAAAACACAGACACATTGCACAAGCCCTAATGGCCCTTTAATGTCTTACAAAGGATACAGTCTCTATTTTCTGTAAGATTCACCTATTCTGATGGATTTACACAGGCTGATGCATATACAGTCAGACAGACATACTCTCTAGCACTCTCATCTAGCACAGTCATCAAATATGCTGTGAAATATTTATATGAGAACTCAGCATCTTGGGGGTTGTGCTGCAGGTAGGATGTTCTGTTTTGATAATATTACAGTAACTAGATGTCTGGCTCTCTATTAATGCAGAATGCCACATCAGAGTGTGATCTTGCAGCCAGACAGTGAATAAAAGATGTCCATCATAAAAACTGACCTTTACAAAACACCCAGCAAGTAGAGTGAAAAAAAAACATTGTTTGGCTCTAATATGACTACAGTATGTATGATATTGCCCATAATATGTCAGAACATGTTAAGTTTAGTCTAAATCACTCCAATGCTGAAATGGAAAATACAGTTTAACTATTAATAGCATATCCTGGCCCATTTCCCCTGTTTAAAAGCCTACAGACCACAGGGTTGTATTATTTGAAGCCAGGTTCAAATTTACATTTACATTTAAGCATTTGGCAGACGCTTTTATCCAAGGCTACTTACATTGCATTATACTATACATCGTTTCTGAGTATGTGCAATCCCTGGGATCGAACCCGTGACCTTGACGTTGTTAACGCCATGCTCTAACCACTGAGCTACAGGAAAGCTGATGTGTAATACAAGCAGCTATAACAGAGCAAGCAGGACACAGATCTGTGCTGTTTAGCATTGGCGCTGGGTAGGTGGCATTAGCAATAGCAAGTAAGCAGTGTGTGTGTGTGTGTGTGTGTGTGAGTCTGACACAGCAGCATTGACGTGAGAGGGGAGAGAGAGATAATATTTTGTCTCACATCATTACAGTCATGGTGTTCCCTTTGCCTGTAACCTCCCAGAGCAGGTGATAATTATCACAATGTTTGTCTTTCATTACTGTTGAATGACAGGAAAGAGAGATGAGGGAGGGATGGAGCACAGAACATTGGGAGGGTGAACTGACAGTAATATCCAGCAGAAAAACTGTGATGCATTAGATGTCTTTTGTGCTTTTGTTACATATGTTATATGTACTTACTATAGTAATAACACTTAATTATTTATAATTAGATGCAACTAACCCTAACCAAAACCCTAATCCTAAACCTAACTTAATTACATGTTATTAATTAGTATTTCTTAGTACTTCAATGTATATATGCACTGTAACAAGGACCCCTGTTAAATAAAGTATAACCGTGTATGGTTTATTCTATGATAATAAATGATTGTTACCACACTCTTATACCAACTTTAAGGTCATTAAACCATATTGGTAAGGGTGAATCTCACAAACTCACAAACATGTACTGGTCATGTTACACTTAAAAAGAAAAAATATGTTAATTATAATTTGCATAAACCATATAAAAAGCATGAATTTCTTATTTATATCCCTTAATTTTATAGTGAAATATGACCCAGGCATGCTGTTTTTTAGGTTTTAATTTATATGCACTGTCATAGCTTTTTTCAAGTGTGTAACAGATATTCTTAACAATTATTCACAATTATCAAATCATCACAAATCTTTCTCAAAAATAAGTCATTTCACTTTATTTATATTAATATATAGCACATTGCTTTATGGCTGTTAATATACTGTATGTGTGTGATCAGACCTATCTTTGCATGTTTACACACTGAAGACATAAAGCAGAGAAAGTTATGTCTCTCTGTAACAAATATTTTACACACATACACAAACAGGAGAATTGGGCACAGATGGTATAGCAGCAATAACCATTATTAATTGTTCAAACACTCAAAGCTTATATCGTTGTAGTATATGTTTCTGTTCTGTTGGGCCCTGTTCTATCTGCATACATATGACAGATATGTTTCTACGCACAAATTATTCAAACAAAGCGACAGGATTCAGGAATGATTTTTACACAAAAAAGAATGGAAACACTGACAGCTTGTCTGTACATTCATTTCTTATGCATTTTGTGTATTTGTTTTATATATTTCTGTGATACTTTTCATTATGTTAACTGTACAGACACAGAGGTAGTTGATACATGATACTGGTCAGAGAATGCTACAGTTATAGCACAAGATATTACACACAGAACATTTTACAGCAGCGATAAAGCCAGTCGCCATATATGAGGACACGAACATTGACCAGTTTACGCAAAAAATACCCTAAAATCAGCATGAAATTGAAATGGACCCTTTTAACATTTTAACATGTTCCTCATCTTACTGTGCACAATTCATTGGTGCTTGTTATTCCAATAAAAGTTTATCTTCATAATCTTTCATCAAAATATAACTTGCTCCTCCTCAAAAAACAACTTTCCTTTTCTGCTGACATCACCTAGACTGCGTTGGCTATTGGATAATGTCAACCAATAGCCAAACAACTTTTAAGGCAATGTTTAGCAAATGTTTTTAGCATGCGTTTTCACATTCAGCTTTGGTTCCATACTGGCATGAAATGGCCACTTACTAATTCCCGATGGATAAAATCACACCCCACGTTTATTCCTCAATGAAAGTCGTTTCACTCAAAAATGTTACATTACAAAATTCATTTCATGCTGTCCAAATAAACCTCCCAGGGTGCTAGAGATCTTAATAATTTACATTATTGCATGTAATTATTCAACAAATAGTCTGAGGAAATCTAAATATCTCTAATAGTCACCTAATGTGTGAACATCCTTATATTACAGCCAGTAGTGCTACATATATGGTGGAAAGAAGTGTTTGGTTACATGACTACAAACCTTTTTAAGCTTTAAAGTCTGAAGCTGGTTTGAAACATCAGAATGCATGATCCTCATCATGAGCTACATACTAGCTGTGTGTTTCTGAAGAAATCCAGACAAAATACTAGTAAATCACAAATTATCACAGTTATAGCAGAATAAATGTCTCTGAAAGATGCCAAAGAAACATTGCAAAGCATAATATAAAATGCAACTTAATATAAAAAATAAATATGTCATACTCCCAATATGGTGAGATTAAGACTTCTTTTTGAAGCCTGCCGGGGATCTTTCTATAGGTGAGATTAGCAGAGATAAACAAAGAAACACAACATTCTTTAACACAACATGGACTACAACAACATTAGTATTCTTTGCAAAAAATTAATAAAATAGATCAAATAAATTCTTCTTTCAGTATCAACACCGAAAAGCTTATATTTACCTGTTTGCATTTGTGTTTTGTTTTTGTGTGTATGTGTCTGTGTGTGTTTGTGTGTGTGAGAAAGAGAGAGAGAGAGAAAGAAATGGAGTGGAAAAGAGGCAAATGAAGTAAAGGGATAAAGGGAAAGAATAATGAAAAAACTGTGATTGGGCGTGTGTGAGAAAGAAAAAGTGTTTGTGTGTGAGCACCAATGGAATATCGCCAGGTTTCTATACTATTGACATTCCACTCACTGACTAGCCAGTGGGAAAAGCTTTCAAATCCCAAAAGGAAGAAGCTGAATAAAAAGCAAATCAAACAAACACAAAAAAACTCATTGATACTGTGAAGCCACATTATGAACTTATAGACCCCAGGAATAAATTAGCATAGATGCACAGATCCTTATTATTCACGTTTGAGACCACACAGACACCCATTCATCCATCTAATCACTCATCTATCCACTGGTCATGAGACATCAGGGATGTTTTCATTACAAGCTATTCTGTTTGTGTAGCAAGACACTTGAGTTCTCTTGAACATTGAAGTTTTGTCAACATCCATCCTCTCAAAACACTCTCCAGTCAAGTTTTTAAGTTGTTTGGTTTAAAACTCCTTCCTTATTTTCTTTGTTAGTTCTCAGTGTACTCATCCCTATTAGCATCACACTAGCTGTATGTCCATGACTGTGTTGATTCATTCTCACTCTTTAGGTCCATTCCAGGAGAGTGAAAAATACCAGAATTCCCATTTTCAGTGACAATCCATCTTCATTCAGAAAGGTTTTGGATAAAGCTCAACAGGAACCTCATAGTTCACCTCCAAACAGCGATAACGTCCATCATGCAGTATCAAGGGTTTACTTTGTTTTGTACATTTGTACTGACTGTTTGTGGAATCATAGTGGCAAAAACCTTCTACAGCACAACAATTTTAAATAAAGTGATGTGCTCTGTACACGTCCATCAGTACAGCTATGGATGTACTATTGGAACAGAGTTGTGTATATGCATCTAACACTGCTGCAGTAGTGTGTGGGATAGGGCCAGGGGCCCAGGGAAGGGTTTTTGGTTTATTTCAGAACACAAACCCTTTTTCTGGGCAAGACACAAACTTTAGACTCTGTGATAAAAGAATAAGCAAACCTTTGACCTCCTCAAAGCTGTGCAATGTTTAAAAGCTGAATTATAAGGGAGGTTTGATTTCATTGTTCACTTTGAGTCTCACATCTAAAAGCAAAAGAGAAGAAAGAGATTACTACTTTAAAACAATGTGTATTATATAAAACATATATACAGCTATATATGCTTGTCTAAGGTAAAATGAAATGGATTTTTGTGCAATGAAATATACAATGCCATTGTATGTGAGGGGATATTTTTACCACATTGAGCTGCAATTGCATTAGTCATTTGTGTGTGTGTTTACCGGCAGCTGTGCTGATTAAGTGTCTTTCCTCTCTTTGTGCAGCTGTCCTTCCTCAACGTACACCTGCATTCACATGAGGGAGGCTGTGATGTCATCTTGCGGGCGGGGCATGGTGGACACGCCTCGCTTGCAGGTGCTGGGGGGGCAGAGCTAGGTGGGAGGGTGGTAGGTAGAGGAGGTGTAGTTGGCACAGGTGTTCTGTTGGCATGAGAGGAAAATACGCTACTGGTGAGAAATAAGGGCAGAATATGATGTTCATATGTCTTAAAGAAATAGTTCTCATTCCTCATAGTATACCATTTTTTATTTTTTATATTATTCTTTTTTCCGTAAAACACAAAAGAAGATTTTTGGTAGAATGTCTGATCTACTTGTTTTGATACAATAGACGTTCATTGTAATTTATGCTACCAAGCTACAAAAAGGACCAAAAAAGCACCAAAGTAGTCCAAATGGCTTGTACTGTTACAAACCTTCTGAAGCCATCGAATTTGTGAGGAACAGACAACAGCTTATTATTTATCTTCTGTGCTGTAGCTGAGGATTAGTGATTGTTCAGAGGTTTTTCTGTGAATAACCAAATAATTGTGGTCTGTATAGTGTCAGATAACATTAGAATACTTGGAAAACAGCACACAAGACCTTTATGATGCTTTTTAAAAAGTGAAGGTCTTGAGGTGACTGAGGTTACATTAAATAAATAATAAAAGGCTCAGAGTGATTAATTAATGCAATTCTGATTATAGGCTACAGGTTGGCACAAATCTGTCTTTAAGAGAATTATGTTAAACCGTGGCAACGGACAAAGAGCATGGAGATCCAAGTCTGCAACTTTACATTTTAAATTTAAACTCAGTAGCAGGTACAAAAAGCCCTCTAATGCATTCAGAGCATAAAGCAGACCTAATGGACCTTCAGGATGACACACTCTGGATAGTGTCTTTGGTTTATTGTTCTTTGATGTCTCATTTTGTGACATCGCTGATGGGATGGTTGGACACTTTCCCCCTTTCAATTTTTTAACAACCTAAACTGGAGGATGTGAATTGTATAGCTGATTTAATTAAATAGGAAAGTGAATCTTTGTGTTTGGATGTGGTTTATAAGGCTGACAGAGTCAGTGTGTATGTGTGTTTGGGGGGGTGTTCTGGCTAGCAAATTAGCCTAATTTCACACCTGCCATTGACTCTGTCTATGGAGGAGAGAATGATGGATAGCAGCGAGATGGCTCAAAAGAAGCGCCCTTTCCTTGCCCTCACTAAATTGAAATAATGAAGAAGTGAAAGCAGAAAAGGAAAGAGAGGAATGTTAAATTCTTTAGCGTCAAGCAGAATGAATTAATTGTTGTATGTGTGAAAGTCAGTGTGGCTTGGGAAAACATGCAGTATAGCATGTACAGGATTCTGAGAAACATTTTTAGTTTTCAAGAAACATATATGTGGACTTCTATACCATTATTTTATTAAATAGGCTTTAATATTTAAACTACTAAATAAATAAAACAAAGTGAAACATCATGTTAAACTAGCTAAACTGCTTCTGTCCATAATGAATCAGTAGCACTTTCTACAATAACAGTAGTACCATTGTTATTTCTGAAGTATCATAAAGAACTATTTAAATGAATATGGGAATTTAGTACCACAATATTAGCATCTTATATTCCAATGTTATCTCATTACCACAGTACTTTTATCTAAATGGACATACATTGGCTTCTTCTCTGTGTGTTTCTTTCGCTTTGGTTTTCCTTTTTGACGCTTTCTGCCTCTTCTCATGGTCTTTGGGCCTTGCCTAAAAATAAAAAAAAAGTTATATATATATATATATATACAACCTATAGCTCTTCAAGTTTTTTTTACTTCAGAGAGATTTCAGTTCTTGAGAAGACTTTATTTTATCTTAATTCTTGTGATTCCTCCACTTTTTTTGTAGCTCCTCAGTGGTCAGTGGCCTAATTAAGCAATAAAATGAATGTTCTGTTCCGTTTCCCAACAAAGGAGGGTTTTAGGTTCTGACTCCCTTCCAACACTGTAAGACGTCAGCCAGCTGGACAGATATATACACACACACACGCAAGTAACTGAATGGAACTCTTAGAAGTCAGTCCTACCTTTATAAACCCTTACAAACACAGGGCTTTTTTAAAGTAGTTTTATACATAAACATGGAACCCTAAGGTTTGGAAATTGTAACATTTTTATTTTGTCTTGCTTTGATTATAAATGGTGACAGGTTGCAAAAAGATGAGGTACATATGCAGACTGGCCGTATATTACTGGAGGGGGCAGGACTACTTGTTAAAAGTTAATATTGCAAGATGTTTCGCAACACATAGAAGTGTGTGCTTGTGGACAGTTCATCTCAGATGCCAAATTCACACGTTACACCCCACTTAAATACATTTTTAATTAATTACTGCCTGCTCTCATCACAATTCAATTAAACTATATTGAGTTGTATTACAGGATTTGTGTATGTGTATGCAGTGATAGGAGGATACTTTGTGATAAACTTAAAATAAAACAAGCTTTAGTGCAGTCATCTATGTAAATACCTGTGTGCCAATATTTAGTGGTGCAGGCCTGGCCAAGCATAACTGTTGCTTTTTGAATAAACCCTCTAAATTGCTATGTATTAAACTCAAGTGTGTAACTCTACACACATTCTGAGTAATGGGCATGAATGATATCTGAAATGGTGCAGCTTCTGGGGGAGAGGTGGAAGTTTTAGATATTTCTAACTCCTGTGGGTTAAAGAGCACAAAATTCTTGCAATGCATAATTACAGTCAAATAAACTGAACTGCAGGCATGTGTCTACAGTAGCATCCTGGGTAGGATCACAAAAAAGTAAAAGTGGTAGCTGAGCATTAACATCAGGGTCAAAGTAAACTTTATTATCATTATCAAAGCTAAACAGACTGAAATAACCATTCTGCCTTTCACACACAATTAACCCAGCATGCAGACATCTCCATGGAGTTAATGTGTGTGTGTGTTTGTGCACAGTGGGGCAAAGGGAAGAGAAGGCAAATGCTGTTTACATTGTAGCTACCTCACACTATCACTTGCTGAACCTTCATCTCTCTCTCTCATACACACACAAACACACAGAACTTACCTAGTTGGGACTACATGAAAATTTTCTTTTAGCCTGAAAGAAAAGCAGACAGTAATATCAATAGTAACAAAAATACATAGAAAGACATAGAAAAGACATTAAGAATCATAGAAAGACATGTTATTCTCAAAAGTAATTACACAATGACAACCACAGCCTAGTAACACTCTTGAAACACCCCTAACACTGTGGCAGCATGTTTTGCATGGACCCTTCTAAGAAAGGTTCCTTCTTAAGTAGAAGAATGACTGTTTATTACTCTGAAGACCTGTGCACAGGATAATAACATACTTGTCCTAAGCTAATATTTTTAGCATGCAAGACTGTAAACATTATCACTTAGATACATTTTCTATAGCATGATACTGTGAACAGTAAGCATTAGCAGAACAAAGTTGGATGCAGGTAATCAGAGTTGACTTTACATTGTTGGCATGTTGCCTGTGCAATTAGAGTGGGCGTGTAAGTAACTCAAGGTTGGTCAATGGTGCAGGGTAGATCAGTATTACGAGATGAGGACAGAGAGACGGACACACGTAAATGCTCTTCCCAAACACCCAGCTCCACCCCTAGCCCTAATCCAAACCCCCAAACTCTGAAAGCGCTTTTGAGGAGAACCTCACAATCACCCAATAAAGAGCTGATGTTGACAGCTTGACAGACTGCCAGGGGAAGAGGGTTTTTGGGGTCACGCCTCTCAGTGACCGTGCACAGGAAGTACTCCACTGGGAGATGGGGTAATCCCCCATGTGACAAACAGGGTGGAAGTGCATGTGTGTGTGTTGTGAGGGAAAGTTTTAAAAGTGAGAGAGGTTTTGGATGGGTGTGTGCCTATGTGGGGGTTTACTAGCTACGTTTTATTAATGAAATTGTCCTCAAAAGTTCGGAAGTCTTTGTGAGGGCATTTGTGCATGTGCTCAAAAAAAGGATTGTACTGAAGTTATAAAAAGTGTTTTCAATACATTTAAATTGTATTGTCTATTAAAATATGGTATGTCCTCTTTTTGATACAGCAGCAAGATAAAATCAATTGTGTGTGTCTTACCTGCACTCACACTGGCTGTGTTCTGTGAAGGGCAGCTGCACCAGTTCATGCTTTATGTATGAGGTTTTCATGAGCTGTAGAGCATGAGCAGAGTGATCAGGAGTCAGTGTTCACACACATGTACACTCACACAAAGACGCACAGGCTGTTCTGCATAGTAATGACTCGGTCTTTTATCCTTCAATCTCTCTATACAGTACGTGACCAGGATCCAACCTCATCCATTACACTAGAGACTCCATCCACTCACTCTGAATATGTATGACTACCCCATGCTGTGTGTCCTGTGTGAGTGTGTCTTCCTAGCTTCTCCATACTAAGCTGTAAAATTTGTGTGAGTCTTAACAAGATTAATGACACAAATTTGCTGACATTTGATTGGACTGGACCTCACTGTATGTGTGTGTAAGATTATGTGTCCCTGAAGCATTTTTCAGGTCCTGAGTTCTGTTTGTTTATGTAGGGTCATGTTGTGTGGGCCTGCACATGATAAGCATGTGAGGTATGTGGTTGATATGTGGTTTGTTGGTCCATGTTTGGCACCTGCATGGATATAGTGTGTATGGAATGTGTGTATATGTTTTGAGTCTTGGCTTGAAAATAATAATCTATGTGCAAGTGTAAGTATGTGAGACACATTTGGACAAGCCTGTATTACAGTTCTATAGGCAAGGGTTCATTCTGTAACAAGTGTAACAATATGTATGGCGCTGTGTGTTTACATATGTGTCACTTTATATACATTTTGGGACTGTGCACACAACACACACACACACAAATATATGTAGCTACATGTAAGATTTAATGTTTGAGTCTTGTTGATGTTTGTGTGTATTCTAAATCTTAAGTGTGTTAGTGCATAAGTGTGTGTGTACCTCCATGACGAGTGTGTGTGTTTGTGCTGGCACACAGTCCAGAGCCTCGTCAGAGCAGCAGCCTCCACAACGTCGCAGTGTAACACATGATGGCAAGAAGAAGTGATTCGTCTCCCACGGAAACTCCCGCCAAACCTCCACCAGCGTCTCTCTGGGATGACAGCCGCTTTTCTGATACACATCCAACCACCTTACCACTGAAAGAAAGAGAAACAGACATAGGGAGAGGGAGAGAAAATAGGTAAAATAATTTTAAAAACAGTTATACTCTTAGAAATAAATAACTAAAAACCTTATAGCCTGACTCCATTAAACAACTTAAGGTTCACAAATAACAGTTTTAATTTATTTCTTCTTTTTTTATTAATTCTGCAGGTTTTTAGAAAACCCTATATGTAACTAGTGCTTCAAAGAACCAATATGTGGGTCTGCAGAATCTAAGCTGTAACCTCAGAAACTATTTTTAACATTCAAATAACCATACAGCCAAATCAGGGATGCTATATAGCACAAATGGTTGATGGTATGGAATGTATATATACAGAATATATACAGAATATATATCTATATATCTATATATACAGAATATACAGAATGTATATTGTCAGAATATACAGAATGTATATGTATAATGTGGCAATATTGAATGGTCTTGCCTGCATTTATAAAAAGGTCACTATTTAATAAAAATATACATTTTTAAACCTTATTTTATTCATTCAATTCACAAAATGTCATTCAGTTATTATATAAAGCTCTTTATGAGTGTCTGCTTTATGATATCTTTATTTCATCTTGAATTTTATCAAAGAAGTATAGACAAAACACCATACCCATATACCGTTCACAGAATAGAATGAGTGTGCATAAAGCAGACATTAATACCTTCTCCAGATCTGTGGCTTTCTGTTGGCTTCCAGTGGTCTGACTGGAGAAAAGGACATACAGACACAGAGTCAGACACAACATGCAAAAGGGACAATAACAAAAAGGCATACTGGGCTGTGGGAAAGTCAAATGGATAATTGATTCTAGTGCATTTTTGGAATGTAAGGTTGAGAACACGAATCATGTTTTATTGAATCTGCTGAGTGCATATTTGTGCCAGAAGAGCACAAAGGTGTAAATTAGCACACGTTCACACACCCCTCTTTATAATGGGGTCTGCACTTGAAACAAGGTCAATGCTGAGGGAGACAGTAGACTTTGCGCCACCGTGCAAATAACACACACAAGAACAGCTACTAATGTCCTTGCGTGGGTCGTTCTCAGAGCATGTGTGACAATCATTACAGCTGACCTCACTCTAATACAGGCCAGTATGTTTAGATTATTTTCGCTAACACAATTCACACACACAAATGTTACAAAAAACGTTGCAAAGCTATTTCTGTATGGACATCAAGGCAATAAATAAAGGATTCATCTAATTACAAAAAAACATTCATTGGATAACATAGTGGTTTGTGGCACTGTGTTTCAATATGAGTTCAGTAAGTCAGCTTTTTATAGACCTTCTGCCATTATGAAATACAGCTGCCAGGTTCATGGTTGGCTGAGGAGACTGGCACACACACACACACACACACAACCAATCACCAGTTTTTATTGCAGTAGCAGTTGGCTGGATTTGGCTGCGTCAGCCCCTCTTACTAAAAAGCCCTTGAGTTAAAGCACCAATCATCAGTTTGGCTGCTCTGCTCTCCCACAATCCCCCTCCACCTGTGCCTGCTGTCTGAGAATGCAGAGGAGGCTTTCAAACTCAACAGCAGGTATCAAGCACTGCTTAGATCAGATTAGATCAGATAAGAGCTACAGTGGGCTCCAGTAGTCTGAGATCACATTGAAAATCTGTGACTGTTTCATTTGAACTTCTATAAACAGACATTTTAGGAGATTTAGTATTTAGTTTTAGGATGTTTTTGTTTTTAATCAGTGATAATGTAAAACAAAAAAGAAATGTTAAAGATCATAAAACATTTCTAGGTAAATAGTCAAATAAGAAAAATTTTGACATTGAACATGTTAACTTTGTACAAAAGGTCAGATCCCCTGGCATCCATTGAAGCACACAAGATGTTCTGTGGAACGTTCTCAGATCATGCTGGGATAGTGAAGTCCTTGTCATATCAAATGCATGCTGTCATTAAAGCAAAAGGGGGCATACCAAATACTATGAAATTCTGATACTAGTATACATTGATCAATTAAACTCAAAATGTTGTGCTGGTAATATAATTTGCAATGAGAAATTTTATATTTAATAAGACAAGTGGAAAGTTGAAGAGGTACTTTTGGACCTCACTGCATCACTGATGTATATGTGTGTGTGTGTGTGTGTGTGTGTGTGTGTGAGAGAGAGAGAGAGAGTCCTAAAAGGTCACAGGGTTAGACTTGTGAATGTCATCACCCAGCGCATTTGGGATGTAACACGTTTCTGTCCGAAGGTTTACATTTGACAGCATTTTCAGTATAATCAAACTAAATACACTAGATCATCTTGAAGAACCATCATCTTTGCCAAACGGCAGTCTAAAATAAACGAAGTTTCGTCTATAAACACAACGGGACAAATGATCACATTTGTGCGTCGATGGGTTGCATCATTATGAAGACTTATGATATCCATCCATAAAGCGTAGCTCCGGTCACACGTAGACAGACAACATACGGCAACCGCCCACAAATTCCGCAGATTTAGCGAATATTACCTTATGGTTTTATATTTTACAACATTGTAGCTAATAAAAGGGGACATATGTTAGCCCAAAGGCAGTATTATTGACAAAAAATCGTGCAAGTGGAAAAGGTAAGAAATGACTGCGTCACAATTTCCTCTTAAGAGCCAGAAAAAAATTTACATTATAGTGTTTAGGATACAAGAAACATATTCTTTATCATATATGGTCTATATTATAACAACAATTTAAAAATGTATGTATATAAATATTATATTGTATATTACAGCATATTATACTAAACATTATTACATAATTACAATTAAATTAGGCCTTTTATCATAATTAGCTGTATCTCATTAACGTTACCATGTTGGACACACCCCCAAACATTTTCTATCACAGAAAACACGCTCTTTATACCAACAGTGACATGGATACTCTTATACATATTAAGAAGATCATATGTCCACAACAGTGGGATAATAAAGATATGCTGGGTATCATGAGCCTGTAAGTTCTTTACACGCAACACCTATACCACCGTGCCGCATGTCAACGACCGTCAGGTTATTTAAACGCGAAAAATCGTAAATGCTTATATAAGGGGCGTAAATGCTTAACTGAGCTCTATGAAATGCATTTTACAAGCAATATGTCTTAACATGTTTACAATTTCAGATATTTAGATACTTATTACGTGTATGATGTAATAAAGCCAGCCCAGAGTTGTTGAATGAATTTTAAACTTATAGGCTGCTTAAGAGTAAAAAATGCACGTTTCCAGTAGGAAATCACACAGATGCGTTAAAGCGTAATTAAATAAGTATGTACTATGAGGCACTAATAAAACCAAAGGGTGATTCATTTGTGATTACTCAGTGAAGCTGCTTGGTAGCACTCTTTGCTGTTGTTACAATAGAAATGAATTATGGCAATAACTGGATTTTTAAAACCTGCAACTGTCAATTTTTTATATAATAAGTATAATTATTAGCGAAATCCTGTTCTTACCGAGGTCTTGGCACATTGGGAGGGTATTCTAGTAAGTGAGACGAATTGAAACATTCCCAAAAGAACTCGCAGTTTGATCCCCATTGTTTGAGTTCACCAAGAAAAGTCAGAACAGTTGCGTAAATGAAATTAGCGGTTCAACGTCCAGCCTCACAATCGTTATTTCTCTATGAATGATTATTCCACACTTTCACATTAACCGGATCCAAACAGTGACAATTTACTGAGCAGATTCTCAAAAAACAGCGCAATCGTCGTCCCTGTCATGGTTTCAGGAGAGCACAAAAATCCAGAAAATAAAATAAAGTTTAAAAAGCAGATAAAAAAGGGACGAAAAATAGACTAATTAAATAAAACAATCAGCCTTTTTACAATACTTTGCTTTAAAGAATATCGTCTTCATTGTAAGTTTTTAAAATAAATCCTAATGCATTTGTTCATGGACTGAATAGTTTGCGTGCGCCGGTTTAATTCCACGCATTTGATCTACACCGGCTCCCTTCCTGGTGTATATTCCAATAGTACGTCCTTATGATCCAGGGAAATATATATACTGTAATACACACACAAATATCCTCAATAAACGATGGTGCTTGCCTCCTGAAGACCCCTGTCTCACCAGTCTGGCGTTTTAGACCAGCTTTGCGCTGCGCATCCCGTGATACTGTAGGTCACCAGTGAAATCATGCCCACCAAAAACATACGATGACGTATGCCTTGACAAACAAAATATATTTATATAATGCACGACATATGCGTAAGCTACACTGCAATATGCACAATGCAAAGCACATGCGCCTATATAAAATAGAAATGAGGTAAGTGCGCCTTTAAAGTCGTTTCTCTTATTTGCCCTTCAGGACTCAAGTAGAGGCGTACACGCTCCGCAACTCTCTGTGCGCGTCATCGTGCAACTTTTTCCGACGCGCGCAGATTTTGCTAGCGCCCAAACCGGCACAGGTGTAAATCGTGCACCCCGAGGTGAGCAATTATTAACCCACTACCACAGTCTATTTGTTCAGTGTTGTTCTGCATCAGGATGTTTTGGGAGTCAACCCGTTTCAATTAAATCATCATTTAATCACTTAAATATTATAATAAAAAGCATAGTTCTGGTTCTAAATGGTGATTTGTCAATATGTCAATTCCAATCGTGCTAAAATACAAGACATGCATAGTAGGAAATTCAGACTGTGTAGTTGGTACCCTATGACGCTACCTGACCTGACTCATTTGTCCGTGTTCGTACTAAAGGTTGTAAAAACTATTTTTGATTTGATTAAACCCAGTCAATTTACATTAGTTTGTATTTACATTTAACACGAATCACAATTTTTACGTTACGGACAATTTTTCGTACAGTGCAGTAACAGCTATGTTCGAAAAAGCTGTTTACCTAAATACTGTGTATTCTACATCTATTAACCAGGAACTATATATTCCTGCGGAAGGATAAAGGAATAGCTCATCTATTCGGTCGTCATTTACACACCCTCGTGTCCTTTCAAACCTGTACATTATTCTATGGGATACATTCTATATTCTATTCTATATGGGATACAAGATAAATTTCTGCTCTCTTTCATACAATGAAAAAGGATTTAGCTGTAACTAAATGCTCAACATAGCAGTCTCTTGTACGTTATTTAAGTACTTTCTACTTTGTAACACAACACTGGTTGGTTCAACAAACTAGTAAACCTGTAATAGATCACACCACGTTGCTCGCATGTGAAGACCCTTAACATCATCCACAGGTATGTTTGGGTTATACTGAGCAAAAAAAGAAAAACATATGTGGGCTGCAGGAATGCGGGCTGCTCTATCTCTCCTGAACTGCTTAAGAGCATTAGATCTGACAACTGCAAAGATTCCCTTCAGAGTATTACTATCTAAAACCACTGTGGTCAGGAGAGAAGGTCCAGCATTACATGTGCAAATAAACAACCTGGACCAAGGTCACAAGATTTTGGCACTGATAGTGTTGAGTGATGTTGTTAGCATTTTTGTAAAAGTTCACGCAGTGTCCTGCGACATATCAGTTTAAAAATGTCAGTATGATAGAAGGTAACTAGTCATGATCTTGTAGAGAGAGGGAGGGGAAAAAACATTGAAACATTGTTCCTGACTCATTCCTGAAAACTGGTATCTTCAAGATCAGTCCAGAGCAGAGAGGAGCACCTGCATATGGGCCTATGCGATATCAGAAAACTACATCAGGCTGAGTCCCTGGGTGTGGAGTCACAGAGAGCCCAGACTGTCAACATGGGCACAGGGCAATTCGGGAATGTGAGGCCTCCTTGTGTTCACTATGGTGGACTCTAGAATGTTTTAACAGCTTCTAGAATGTTATAAGACAGAACATTGAAGCTGAGCATGTACCATAAGATGTTTTGTTCAGTAAAAGACAATAAATAACTAGATTTGATCATTTTCTAGCTTGCCTGTGCAAAATCTGATGTCACAATGCTAGGTGTTCTGGGTAGTTTCTTGTTGGTCCCAATCAACAGAGCCCATCTCCAAGTCTCTGAAAGTTTGATCCTTAGATAAGACTCAGGTCCCATCTTAAGTGCCAGTGGCATTTTTGGCTCGTAAGTCTGGGCCAGTTATGCACCAAAATTTCATAGTTAGGGCTTAAGTTTGAGCAAATGTAAAAGTAATGCCTTAATATTGCCTTAGTAAACATCAATGATAAAGCTGTCTATCAGGACTAAACATGACCCAACCATATACATATAGCTATGAGGTGTAATTTTTTAAACATAGAGGAACAATGAACAATTATGTAAGCTGAGATCCACAGAGACAATCTTTAATTATTCATCACTAAAAGAAACAATTACAGAAAGCTAAGGCTCTACTAATTTGTGAAAATTTAGGCAGTAATTTACATTGGCTGTTTACTGCAGAATATCAAACTCTAAAAATATAAAGGCAACCATTCAAATAACTTAAAATAAGTTTTGAGAACTATATCGTGCAGGAGTCAGTGTATAAAGCAGGAGTCTGTGTATAAAGTTATCCAGGAGTGTGGTCTCCAGGATTCAGGCCTTGTTAAAAATACTGCTGCATAGTACACGACATTACATACTATACCAATGCACATGATCACTAATTACTTACAAGTAAAGACAGAATAATTTAATGTTGCCTTTAACAAAGTTAGAAAATAACTAGGAAATATATCCCTTTACTCACACACTAGACAGCACTGGTCTGTCCATCTGTAGATTACACACGCACACACACACACACATTGAGCTCAAAGTGTGTGATGTACAGTGTTTTGATGAAGGATTTTATCAGGAATGCACTGTTTCCATAACACCCTTTCCAGGTGCAGTTCTAAAGTGGCCTGTAAATGCAGGCAATACAGTAGCTGTACAGGTGTTTTCAACACCTTATGAGGTACTACAATCACCTATAATCAGTCTAGTTTGTTTGGCTGCCAAGCTGCCTTAATCTGACTGTAATTTGGCAGAAAGAACAAATCCAATGTTGTCGTGTACTGGAAATTATAGCATTGCCCAAAACTCTTTAAGCAGAGAACTTATTTAAAACAATTAATGCAGAATGTTATTCAATGTTCATCCATCCACACACTTTATAACCCTGTGTGATGAATTCCCTTTAGATCACATCCTGCCTTCTCTTTTCCACCGCTGCAGGTCTTGAATCTCTCCAGGAACTCAGTGTGTTTCTGTCTCAAAATCTCCTGTTGTTTTTTTAAGCCGTTTACTCTGAGGAAGATACATACATGATAAAATAAACTTGATTTTTACATTGTGGTTGCTAGGACACTGCTATGCCTGCTTAGCCAACATCACAAACAAATAAAGTAAAAATCTGTGTAAAAACGGGCATCAAATATCATCCTAAAACCTGGCTGCGCTGAACTTAGAGTCATTAAACCATGTCCCGTGACAACAGTGTTTCCCCTTGTGGTATCAAAAGCTACAACTTTGTTTTCAAAGCCTCTGATCCACTTCCTGAGGCAATGTCTGACTTCAAAGCGCTCCCACCTGGCTCTCTCTTTGGATTAATTGTAGATCTCAGTGATCAGCTTGTCCTCCTCATCCATGAAGTTATTATGGACCTCTTCTAGTTTCCTGCATGACAGACCAACCCAGAGGTCAAAGATGAGAAGATTTACTGCCAACATATATAGTTGGAGGAGGCATCAGACATCCACAAGGTGCCGGCATAAATTTAGGGTCACATTAAAAAGGGCTCATGGGCACTGACAAAGCAGTTAAACATTATCATTTTTCAAAACATTTCAAGTGAACTTCTGCTATGCGTCAAGGGAACACTGTTTAGACAAGATACTTAATTTGTGTCGCCTGGATTCAAGGTGTAAAAACATTTAGCTGATACTGGAAAGCATAACTAAACATCAGGGATTATGGGAAGTCAATAGACACACACTACTGGGGTTTGTCTGGCACTGGGACAGACAAAATGTGTTTTGAAAAACAAAACATCACTATCCTGTTTTCATCAGAAACAGACAGATGAAGAAAAACAGAGAACGTTAGTATCATGATTTTTATAAACAGTTGCAAAACACTGACTTATCAGCGTTGCAACATTCAATTATCTTTCATCTAAATATGGTGACCGGTTTCCAACTGTCACGCATGTTGAGGTTGATTTTATTTGAGAGCATACAGGTGACAGCATGTATGTTGTACAGTAGGTTTTACCTGTATCCAAAGTAATGTACAGAGAGACTGAGAAGCATGGTGAGCATGCAGTAGCCCACTAAACACATGTTCCGGTTCTTTCTTTTTGCCGTGTCCTAAGCGGAGTTCTCAGGCTGGGTCTGTCTAAACTGCTCCCAATATCTCATGTTCTCAGAAGCCTCTGCGCTGAAAGAGTTATTTTTCAATAATTTAGAAACAACTACATTTGTTTCAATCATGCCAGGATTATCTCATTCTGTACAGCATTGAACACAAGAATTATGATACCAAAAAGTATCTTAAAAACATTAAATAAAAAATGCATTTACCTTTTATTGTGCTTGATTCATCAGTACATTGTTCTAAACATGCTGTTTTCATCAAAAAATAGTAACTTGGTCCACCTTTAAAACTACTTGGGGAGGGGAAATATTATATTAACAGACTCATACGCTATCTGAGGACAATTTGAATGGTGCTGTCACAATGACAGGGTGTTACGGTGGTTGTCAGGGTATTGGTATGCGGTTGCTAAGGTGTTCTGAGTGTTTGTTTTGCATGTTTCTAAGGGGGTGCTAGGGTGTTATGGGTGGTTGCTTACTGGACAAGTTAAAATAGCCTACACCTAAAGCTGCTTTTTATTCTGGTTAAATAAGGCTCAGACCCTCCTTAAATGAGAGCTTAATCCCTTTACATTTAGGTAACAAATCGCTCACACTTTTAAGTAATAACTGCAGAGATTTGTGTTTTGACAAGAATCACAAACCTTCATATTAGTATATAATGCCAACTGTATTTTTAATGACCCATTAAATTACTGATGAAATTAAATCAAGTCCTGTCCTACATAAATTCTCAGTGAGTACTGTGTCACAATCCATGAAAGCTAAATGTGTTACCAAACAGAAATGTTTTGCTTAAAAGCTCACCAGCTCTTGCTTTGGTTAACTATCTACCTATCCATTCTACCCAGGTGGGCTTACCTGGGGCTGTACGTGGAGCTGGAGGAGGTTCTAAAGGCATGACCTCCAGTGTACTGGTACCTCAGCCTGAGGTCATATTCCCATCTGGAAACCTTCTCTGCTCAGCACCCTGTAAGCTTCATTCAGCTGCATAAACTGACAATGCAGGCCAGGATTTGATGGATCGCTGTCTGGGTGTAGCTGAAGCAGAAGAGTATTTACATTTACATTTAGCAGACGCTTTTATCCAAAGCGACTTACATTGCATTATACTACACATTGATTACTATACATTGAGTATGTGCAATCCCTGGGATCGAACCCATGACCTTGGCGTTGTTAACGCCATGCTCTAACCACTGAGCTACAGGAAAGCTAAAGTACATGGAGAGAGAACAAATGAGTGAAATAAAAAGATGTTTTGTTATGGTCGGTTTTTTTATTTTACCTGTTGCAGATCAAGGGCCTTTTGACACCTGGTCACTTCATGTGTTTTTTTATTAGATATTTATCTAATCGTGAAAAGATCAGGTGTAAATGCCCTTTGAATCACTTTTGAGGGAGATGTAATTCCACTTCAGGTAGTGGTCTGAGACACATTCCAGATGACAAAAAAATGCATCTGGTTGTTGAAGTCCTATAGGTCAGCGCCTTACTCCTCCCAAATGGAAGTATGTAATTTATCTAGGTATCTTGTTGGGTTTTAAAGTTTGGTACTGCCAACAGCAAAAATGCATGTTGATGCATGTTTTAACACTTTAGATTCCATTGTAAATTTACAGAGCAAAAAAAGAGTACATGCTATTTCAGTTTACCGGAAATTATGCATTTGTATTTTGCATGAGAATAGAAGATCAGATTTATACCCATATAGCTAAGACACATTTATGTGCACTGGTTAAAAAGAAACAGTTTTAACAAAATGGATAGCTATCCGATGAGAGTTAAAAGTCATATGCTGGTTCAAAATGCTTATAAATTGATGCACAAATTTAAACAATCTAAGGGATGTGGATTGCACAAAAATGATTTTGTATTCCTACAGTCAACATGAATTGGCAAGCACAGCTTAGTGTATTCAGGGCATACGTTTATCAGTATGTACATTCCATTGGGAATCGAATCCATGACCTTGGTGTTGAACTGCAGTTACCATTATTTAGTGTGGGACATTTCAGGGGTTGTATGAAAAGTGGGCATTCCACACCCGAATGAGAATTACTTAGGATTATTTTCCCTTCCCACATTAGCCATCTGAAAAATATTAGAGGCAAAGCTAAAATAAGCACTTACAAAGGCAATATAAAGATTACATGACAATGGCAATGAATCTTGCATCATAATACCAGAAAATAAGGTCAATTTTGATTACTAACTTATAACTATAATTATAAAATCCTTAAAGAACATCATCATAATGCATAATAATGACATCGCATACATCTCATATCTGGTTTAAACATGTCACGTCCCCTCATTATGACCTCTTCACCTCTCTGCTCGCACTTTTTCAGTATGCCACATCAATCATAAAGCTTTTATCTGCCTTTGACTCGGAAACAAAGTGCCCGTATCCCCTGCCTGTACCCTCATCTCCTCCCCCCCACACACAAATACGCAATCATCTAGTGGTTCATCTCACTGTTGCTGTATGTCCTTCTTTAACAGACACACACAGAAACAAACATCTTGTCTTTTTCACACAGCCACTTATAAAAACATGTGTTTCTCTCACTCTTTCTCTCCCACACAAACCCACCTGTCACTTCTTTACATTGAAATGTTTACTGTCTAGCAGATACAATAAATAAATAATGTATTTATTTCTTTGACACTCAAAACATGCAAATACAGACAAGTCGATAGACAGCTACAAGCAACAGAAGGTATGAAATTCAGATTACAAAATTAATCAGTTTTATATTTTAATTTTCTGTTGCTCGAGTATGGGAATTGATAATAGTGTCAGTCCTTTTGCCACAATTAATTAGCCCCTCTAGGGTTGAGGAGGAGAATAGCTTGTGGTTTTTTTAAATCATACAACCAATAATTTCTCCTCAAAAATCTGACTTTAAAAACATTGAAAGTATAAGCAATAGATTTTGTGACAGAGAAATGAACTTTTTTGGACTTTATTTGCTCAATTGTGGCATCTTGTTTCACCCCGAGAAGGTCATAGTAGTTTGCTGATGACCTATAAACAGAATAAGAGACAATTCTTCAATCAAACAATTATTCAAAGATCCAGAATGAAAATTAAACCGTTTTTTTTGCACTGCATAGTTATAAAATAACTGCAGAACAAATCAGGCAAATCATGCTTTCATCCAAAGTAACTTACAAAAGTGAGAAACAAAACGATTTATCAAAGGAAGGCAATAATATTAGAAGTGCAATAAAATTTCACAATTTATGTTTAAATGTAAACTCGACTGGTCTGTGTATTCAATAGATTGATAGAGTTTGGTTGTGATACCTGTTCACAGCAGAAAGAAAGATCAGCCGTTGGGAACTCTGACAGAAACGCAGCTGAGCTTCCAACTGCATGACAGCCTCTCAGAAAGCAACTTAACACAAATGAGAATCTAAG
>JAZGTI010004314.1:0-28468 GCA_036877585.1 Botia kubotai | reverse complement strand
ATTTGTTCTGAATTCAGACCGTTTAGTCTTTATCTTGGACTGATTTCAAAAGTACTAACAGTTTTGAAACTTTGGACACTGCTTTATTGTGTTTTGACATCTGATGACATCTGATGTCACTTAAATGTGAATGTAATATAAATGTATAGACTAAAGCTGTAGTGTGAATACTTTTCTTGAGTCAAAACAGTATGGATTTATGCAAACAGCCATAACACACTTTTATACATGCACTAAGTCACAGGTGTGTACAGGTGTCAGAACATACTGCTGTTCTCGTCTTCATATTTATAATGACACAAGGGCTCAGCTGGGATCAGAGCAGAGAAACCAGAGGGAACAAGGTCCACTATCCGCTGGTGGTAGGACAATCTGCAAATTTATAAACCAGTTTATGTTATAAACCAGTTTATGTTATAAACTGTGTCATGTGTTAACAGTTATGAAAACCTGCAATGCAACAGTATATATACATTTTAAATGCAATGTGCACAAAAATCACCTCATGCACTTCTCTAGAACTTCTTTAACAAACTTGGGTTTGGGCTTTTCAGGGTCCTGAGTCAAACAGTCAGCCCTAAAGAGACATTCAACTCTTAGACACAACAAATACAGCACAATATGGTCTTTACACTTAAACAACACAGCCTATAGAATAAGAGATCATCAACTTCAGAGGTAAATGACTCTCGCTTACCAGTCATCCCAGCTCCATCTGAACTGGAAGTTACTTAAATGATGTGAGAACCAATTAATGAGTCTGAAACAGAAAAATCCACAACATTATATAACATTTAAAAGTACAAGATGCTTTGAAGATTCTCCGGTCTCTTTATAGTCAATCCTTGAGGCACTTCTCTTTAACTGATCTAGAAAAACATTTAATCTGTGCGGCCATCATAGATAGAAACTTCATTCTTAGACCATTAAAGCAAGTGTAAGCAATTAAAGTTGCTTGTAGTTGAGAGCCAATCACCCAATATCATACTGACTCACCTGTCTATACAAATCGTATTCATCGTGTCCAGTCTCATGTACATCATTTCTGTGGCTTGAGCGAGCTGAACAATCACTGGTTAAAGAAAAACAACAAGAGCAGGAGACCACATGGAACGTTTGTAAGCATTTAAATAAGGCATAACAACTAAGTAGATATTCCTGTGCTGGATGCTGATGTATACAATGCTACAGCTGTGCTAAAACACACATAACACACATAGGTGGCCTTCAACATATCATGAATGCACAAAACAAAAAATTAAAAACACAATTTATTGGTACACAAATGCATGTCTATCACTTTTATTGAGTGTGAAGGATACAACTTGTGGTAAGGAGCCCGGCTGCAATTTACAGAGTTCAATGAGTAATGATGTGTACATGACATCAATGTGAGGAGGAGTGGGCAGCTGGAACAACTCGCCAAATATCACCTGCAGACCAACGCACATCACACACAACTTATCAGTAAATCTCACTTTGCATTTACTTCAGTTATTACTGCACTGAGAGGCTTGTAGAATCAATGCAACTGCTCAGCAATGCATTGTTTACCTCCACAATGTGGTAGTTAAGAGGTATCTTGTTCTTGCCAGGGTAGCTGAGCAACTGGGCGGCACTATAAAGAGATGTATTGTAAACAGTTTGTAAATGGAGGTAAGGTTTAAAAAACATAGACATCTATAGTATAATACAGTATGTGCAGAGGACTGACCAGGTCTTCCTCTCTCTCCGGTGAGAGTTGATGATACAGTGCAGGTTCTCTTCAATCACAAAGCGCTCGACTGAATGACTGCCTGGCATTACTGGCCCCTGAAAGTCACACACAAACACATAATTAAACATAACTGCATACAAAAGACATCATGACATCATTTAAACAATGTTAATGTAATAATGTAAATATTACAGTTACAGTAAAAACCTGTTAAAGAATAATACAGTAACAACCCCTAACGTATTCTGATTAATAAACCATTTTCTGGCAACTTGCAATTCTATGTTTTGAACAGAGATGGTGGTAGAAAGGCAAAAACACTGTGGATATAAAAATTTAATTGGAAATGGTGCTTTCAACGGTCACAAATATTCTAAAGATTTTTGCCTATTAAGCATTTACAGAGCTCATACAAAAGAACAACTGCATACAAAAGAACATCATAAAAAAATTCTGCCTATTAAGCATTTTTGTTTCTGTTGATGTAAGCCAGGCCACAAAGGTTCTCCACATTATTTCAGTTGTACTGTTAAACGTAATCCTCTGAATGTTACATTACAGCACCAGTAAAATATCAAGGGCTGCTTGTGGTGCCTTACCTCAGGGGCATCAGTATAATCAAACATGCGGAAGACGACGCGCGGCATGGGGTAGACAGCGTCATCAGAGTGGGCTGGAGGGGTGAAGGGGGGCAGGTTGTGCTGCAGGGCTTCACACAGCACGCTGTCGAATGCGATATACGGCCGCAAGATGTGACGCTCCTGCCAGCGATCCTTCTTTAGCTTCTGCACCTGAGCCCACAGACAGTCTAAATACTAGACAGAGAGAGAGAGAGAGAGAGAGAGAGAGAGAGAGAGACATAGACAGAAAAGGAGGGGGAGAGAGAGCAAAAGAGAGTGAGGAAAAAAGATTTGAATTAAATTTGAAACAAATTTAAGTAAAATGAGACAATGTGCTATGGGAAGTTTTTGTGAGAATGAGCAATAACAAATTCTATGGTCTGACTCTCACCTCTTCCTGTGGATGGGGCTTTTCTGCAGTCCACACCTGCAGCATGGGAACATGGATCTTTTGGCGCCGCCTAAAAAGATATACCAGAGCAAATCCTTATAATCTACCAACACTGCTTTATTTACATTATTTCCTTTGGCAGACACCTTTAAACTGTCAAATTTTGCTGTATCAAGAAACTAGATGTCAAACCTACTTGAGGTATCCCTCAATCTGGTTGAGCAAGCGATCCATTTCCACATCCTTCTTCTCATACAGCTCCTTACCAACCCAAGGAAGGCTCGACAGCACAGCGTACACATACCAGTCAGACCGCACCTGTAAGGACATATCTATTAGCATCAGGTTCTCTGTTAAGATTAAGTTGGTGGGCCAAGTAGACAGTCTGTTTACCTGTGGAATGTCCTCTTCCTGTGTAACACTGACAAAGTTCTCAAACATAGCGACCATTGAGGGAGCTGCAATGACGTGGCAGTTCACCAGGTCACATAGAAAACGCACCTGCAGGACACATGGCAGATTAAAGATCAACATCTTAAGATCAATGTAAAATGCATACCCACTAAATAGAAAGTAACACATACCAGGTAAACGGCCTCAGTGTACAGGTTTGATTTTAATGTCTCCTTAAGTTGCCGGATCATGGCCTCCACAAACTCTCCTCCAAAGTTGTAGTTGCGAGCATTGAGAAGGCCCACCAGTGTGGTGTATACTGTCAACTTCTCTGGCAAAAGCCTTGCACTGAACAACATTACAATGGTGTCAGTTTTGGACACGTATCCAGGAAATCACTAGGAAACCTAGTTTGAAAGTTACTTACACAGCACATAAGATGCGTAGGATTTTGCTTTTATAATTTGGGAGATCAGCCTCGAGGACACCAGCAAGACCTTCCAAATTACTCTCCAGGGAGGATGTACTCTGGAAGTGCATATCAGTTACAGCTCATATCATTTTTAAACACTTTGAAATGATCAATAAGGCAAGTGGGTTCAAACCTTTTCCCCCACTCTGCATATCAGCGACTCTAGACGGTCTTCAATCTCAATGGGTTCTGATGTTCTCCTCCGTTTGTGAGGTTGAGAACCTCCTGGAGTGAAAAAGTCAAGATCAATCTTAAGTAAACTACTCTGAAAATGTATCCATTTATTACTGATACTATTTATTACTCTACTCATATAGAATTATCTATTTGTCTTTAAACCTCAAAAGGGGGATGTTTTCCTGAGCCACAGAGCAAAACAAATTCAGTTATATAAAGTAAAATACAGAAGAATGTGTATTGTGTGTATGTGCAATATTAAACGTATAAAAGAGTTATTTTTATTAGTTTAAGATATATTAGATATTTCGTAGGGCAAAAGCAGCATACGACGACCAAAGCAGGTTGCAGTTAATATGTGAACTAATGCTATTAAATAGTTAAAGCACATAGTACAATAGTACAATATTCTTACAAATAGTAAGAATGTATAAAGCAGTCCAAAAGTTAGTCAATGTTAACAACAAATCTGAAATAATTCTAATAACATTTGCACCACAATTTAGAACCAGTCCTAAATTAATCAAATCTGCTCTCAAAATGACACATTTGAACTGGTTACTTGTGGCTTTCTTCAACATGCAAATTTATTAGGGATGCTGAACTTATAATGCAAATAAACAGGCTACATAAACTGAAAACTGCACGCTTTGGCTGCCATACAACCAGAAAGTCGCGAAAAATAAACCACATTAAAATGACAAACACATCTATGAAAGTGTACATGCTAAGACACTCACCTTCATTTTCATCGCTGTGTCTTCGCCTGGACATTTCTCAAATGAAATACACAAACTCTTCAGATACTACTGAAATATATGCACACTTTTATGTACACACTGGATATTTTGTTTCCTGAATTGCGTTTGATAGAGCAGAAAGCTTTGAATGGCAACACTAGCCACACTAGAAAAATAAAAGCGGTTGATTTAAGGAAAGCACATCCTGTGCGTCACTATGACGTAGCGGAAACACGTCATGTGTGATTGCGTCTCATTTTATCTTCCGCAGGCATGGATGCCACTTGTAATACTTTTTAGCAATTCTTGTCTTAAATTTTATTGATCTAAAATTAGTATTTAATGAATAAGTCAGGAGTTTGACTAGATAAATTGCACGGGAAGAGTTTGAGCTTCATATGATACATTTTAACTTAAACGTTTGTTTTAAATAATTTCATAGGCTTGTGTAGTTTTATCTTATTGACAATTATTGGAGATAAATGTGATTATTCTTTCTGATAATAATGGCATGTGACAGCTTCACTGAGAGTGTGCTTGGTCATTTGGATGTTGAGAGTTTTGGTACAGAGGTCCATAAGGACAAACCAGACTTTGCAGCAACAAGGAAATTGTACTCTTGTGTCAAGAAGAAGGTGTGTATTGATCAATGTGAGTCATTTGCAATGGTGTTTTTATTGTTGCAGTGTTTGGTGGACTTATCTTTTTATTTCTGTGATATTTAGACATTTGCGACATTTGTGGCATCCAAGAGAACATCTTGTGAAAACACTTCAGATGTTTTTTGGCACTGCTGTGGGAAGTCATTTGAAGAGTCTTCAGCGATACACAAGCATGTTGCCAATAATCACGCTAGTGAAATTTACCAGCTGACCACAGAGACCCTCGACATGATGCTTCACGTGGCCAGGAGTGAGGACTCAGTGCAAGAGTTCATTAATGATGAATCAACAGATATATCATCCTGGATGCCTGATATAAGTAAAGTCCCGGAGGATGATCTTATCAAGTAAGTATATTACATAATGTAGATATCATCACATTGTCATCATCACATTATCATCACATTGCCAAGTTATAGTTTAATAATAATGCTGGACGGTTAATTTTCATGTTTTTTGGATCATTGATCTGTTCTAGAGGTCCAGGTGAAGTTCTGTTGTATTACTGCTACTGTGAAGTAAACAATGCCAAACTTATTTGCCAGTGGCAGAAAGAACTTTGTTCAAAACTTCACCTGACAGGAAAGGTATCTGTTAAACAAGTTAATCCCTAAGCAAACCATTACTAAACCATTATTGCCATGCATATATTCTTATTGATTCTCATTTACTATAGATTCGAGTGGCTACTGAGGGCATCAATGGAACTGTTGGTGGCACCAAAACAGCCACTAATCTTTACATCAGAGCTATGCTGTCACATCCAATCTTCAAAATAATGCAAGCACAGGATTTCAAGGTAAAGTACTAATTCACTCTGTCCAGCATAATACTGGTGACATGCATAAAATGAAATAATTAATTGGAACATTGCTTGTTACTGAATTTTCCCGTAGAAAAGTGAAGGAGATGCAGAGTGCTTCTCTGATCTTAAGGTTGGTGTCTACAAAGAAATTGTCCCTATGGGTGTCGATCCAGATATCATCTCATATAAATTAGCTGGTAAGACAAAAAACATTCCATCTGTATAGCGCAGTAATTCTAAATAAAAGTCAGTGTGCACTTGCATGACATTTCTACATGAACATGATCTAAATGAACAGTATTTTACACATATTTAAAGGAATACATTTGGAACCTGAGGAATTTCATATGGAATTGAAGGCCCTCACAGAAAATAAGTCTTCATGCAGTGACACAATACTGCTAGACTGCAGAAACTTCTATGAGAGTAAAATTGTAAGTGTACTTCACTGTTTTAATTCTGCCAGTAAAGAAAAACATTAGAACTTTATGTACATTGCTGTTTATAGTAGATCTCATAACCTGTATGTTCTTAGGGTCAGTTCAGTCAATGTCTGGCCCCTGACATCAGGAAATTCAGCTACTTCCCAGACTATGTGGATAAAAATTTGGATCTCTTCAGGGACAAAAAGGTTCTGATGTACTGTACGGGGGGCATCCGTTGCGAACGGGGGTCAGCTTATCTCCGATCCAAAGTGAGCCTGAATAGAAAAGTTAAGCAAACCATTGCATGTGTGAGGGCTTAAATTCTTAATGCTGCTCTCAAAACATTTTTTTTCCAAATCCACAGAACATATGCAAGGAGGTGTACCAGCTGAAGGGAGGCATTCACAAATACCTTGAGCAGTTCCCCGATGGCTTCTACCGTGGTAAACTCTTCGTGTTTGATGAACGTTATGCTATCGCTTTCAATAAAGATATCATTTCAGGTGTGTAGTGCGAGCTTTTGTCGTGATACATATTTCAAAAGCCAGAATGCTGCATGTCATTGTATGCACTTCTCCTTTCCCCAGAGTGTAGATACTGTGGTTGCTCATGGGACCAGTATCAGCTGTGCTCAACAGTTTTCTGCTACCAGCTGGTGCTTTCGTGCAGCACCTGCAGAGCAGGCGGTCTGACGGCCTGCTGTCCTGTGTGCCAAGCCAAAGAGCAAAAGAACAGTGTTGGCTCCCCCGAAAGGCCTCCACACAAAGAAGAGTGTGAATGCACAATGTCACGACCCAGAATCCCCAAAGACACTTTATGAAAATATAAACAGGTCCGTCTCTCAATTGTTAAAATTTTAATGTATCAGTATAACCTTCTCCAGCTGATAGTAAACTAAAATTGTTGTACCAATTCAGCAGTTCTTTTAAAACCTGTACACAGATAAAAATCCCAAAATACATTTCTCTTTCACAATTTTATTGAACATGCAGAATCATACAAAAGACAGAATGTGATTTTGTCCAACAAAATAATCAACTTTCAACACAAAATATACACAGAACAAAGCCAATATTTAATAAAAACATAAAACAAAGGCAAGGTTTTATTGCATATTTCCATCAAAAAGAGATCAAATAAATATATAAACACAGAATGTATTACACAAGCATAGATTTGTCATTCTTAATCAAAGACAAAACCTTAATTAAATGGAAAGCTTCAATCAAAAGGATATTTTCCTTTCACAGAAAGCACGGGTAAAATGTTCTCTGTTTTGGCAATGTACATGCTCCAGCACCTGCATAGAGTGAACAACAAAACTAAATTATTCTACTAAATATATAGATGGTGGTACAATTTCTGTAAAATGTAAGATCAGTTCACCTAGTTTATGAAGGTACAAACATACCCGAAATGGGACTCTATGGCCAGTGATAGTAAAGGTACCAGATGGTGTCATTACTCAGCGATGGTCCAAGCAATGGATTGAGCTGTGCGAGAATAGCAATCAGCCAGCTAAAACGTAACCAAGAGGCAAAGAGTGAAAAACAACAGTCATACGCAAACATTGCTGAGGCAATTAAAACCGGAACATTTGTGGCAAATAAAATGCGGCTACGCTTCCCCCCAGTGGTGGCTCAAAAATAAAACACTATCCAGTTTCTTCAAAATACTAAATAATTCACAGCAAAGTAGGACAGTGCAATCACTTTATACCAGTCTTATGAACATAAAGGACAAATTTATCAAGTATAAAATACAACGGGAAAGATTAGCTAAGTTAACGTGTACGTGTTGTTTTTCATTCAATAATCAATAATACTGGAGTTGCCCAAAGGCAATGTCTGACTTTCAGCTGTTACAGAACCGAACAAGTATCTTTTAGCTCATTAAAATAGCAGTTATTACTCACAATGTATATACAATTTAAAGACAAATTCAAGGTTATGTACTTACAACAGGTAGCAGCAAACAGCAGTTAGTACCAGCATGGTGACAATTACTCTGAAAAAATTTAATCATAGTATTAACATCTGATATTCAACACTTGAAATTGACAATCAGCTGAAATAAGGGAAAAGTTTATTTTAAGAGACACAGTCACATGACCCAGTACTGATGTTTCAAAACACCTTTAATTTTAAAGTGGATTCATATATGAACTAGATTACTTAATAAATGAATTACAATTACATTAAATATATAGCAATCTTATTGCTAAGAAAGTCAGAAGTTTTCTCTTGTTCCTAAAGTTTTAACGACTATATCGTGAATAAACGACATTACCTACTAAAACTTACTACCTTACAAAAACTGTTTAGAAAGCGTTTGATAGGCCCTAACCTTCATTATTTAAATAATACGCTTAATTCATTTCACTACACTTTAGTTTAAAGAAATGCTAATGTTTACTCACCCTCGATTCGGTCCTTTAGGAATAAACCATGGAACAACTATACCAACTAGACCCCAAAACACAGTCATGACCGATACAGCAACCACAAAAGACGTGCTCGCCATAATATCTGTTTATAAATCGAGTTTTAAACCTTTTATCTGTAAACTACTAAACTTCTCAGACAGCGCTAGTGCTCTCAACTGGTGTGTGGAGGGTGCTGATCACGTGACCACACAGACATATGACTGTAGTGTCACTGCTTCCTCTACAAGAGAAACTGGTAAAACTCGGATCAAACCAAACACACAACCTTCTTTTGATATTACCAACTCTGTTGCGGTCGTACACAAAGTGTATTTATATGTCCTGATAATATTTAATCTACATTGGTGTCACATGACACCTTTTCTCCAACATGAATTATTAAAAATGTCACCCTGCATTAGTAAGAGCAATTAGTGCAGGTCTGTGACAACCGTATCCGAGGTTGCCGTTTTTCTCACGCAGGGACTAAATCTATTCGTTAAACGAATGGACATATCAGAAGTTTGGATAGTTCCCTGTGTTTCTACATTTATCTTTTTCTGTGAAGAACACGGTATTGCTCAATCTGTGATTTTCAATTACATGAAATCCGGTTAAGACATGGGTAACGCTATTTGCCTTACTTTGCATTAGAAGCTAGAAATCTTTTCATCTATTTAATATTTTTCAATAAAACCGGAAAATCCAGTATAACAAATGTCACAGTATGTAGCTACTCTGTAAACTTGGGTGCCAGCAGTGCTGCTTCTGTTTTTGTAAGGTAATCTGTGGTGAAAACCCACACGCATACGCGTACACATACTGCTGGTTACACACTCTTACCACAACACATGTAGAAGACAAACACTATATTGTATGGCTATTATGATCGAAAGCAATTCATGTTCGGCAACATTATGGAAATAACCTCTGATATTGCTGATACAGTGGTAAAATTAATACATTAATAAATTATGCCTATACCTAATTTTAACCTATGATAAACATTTTAATGGTTTATTATTCATTTATAGCCATAAAAATAAACCACATACACAATTGACCTTATATTAATAATTCTTCAATCACAGTCAAAACACCCACTAAGTGATCAGGTTTTTACAGTCTTTTATTGTTAGCAAAAGCATTTCACTCCTGCATTTTCTCAATGGTCTCCTCCTTGTATTTGCCCTTCTCCTTGCCGTCCTGTCGGGACTTGGCCTTGCGCTCAAGGATCTTCTTGCGATCCTTGTCAAGCTTTAGCCTGGTGATCACCACCTGAAAAATACATTTTTACATTCAATAAATGCACTAAAGCACACACGAATCTAATATGCCTTCTAGGTTCAAGCGTTCCAACAAACATGGTTTATGTATAAACTAGTCACTACAATTTAATGTGTTTATGCATTTATACATTGTGACACATGATCTGCAACTCAGCTCACACAGAAGAATCAGACAGACACTTACATTTCTTTTGAACTTCTTAGTAATAGCAAACAGACAGCATGCAAATGTTTCAAGGGTGTTCAGACAGATTCTTCTCCAATATGTACTTTTGTGCCAATGACTATTAAATAAGTCCCTTCAAAATACTAAATAACCTTTCATTAGAAAAAGGCCGGACAGTCTTTACTCCAAAATCATCAACGGTGCAGCTTGTTTTTGACAATAATATGACTAGGAATTAAGTTTGTTACACTTAATTTTTGGAATACCTTAAATAAAATGGGTTTAATGTTAACCTTGCCTGTTACCAGTAACCCAGATGAGTGTTCTGACATCACTTAAAATCCAGATGGTATTGCAACTGACCAATCTGAATAGTGTATTCTAGAGGGCCACGTAAATACTGCCTAAAAACTGTCCATTCATCAAAAAACATTCCAACCTCTAACAACAGATGTTTGTTTTCAACTATACCTATAACTGGTTAAAAAATAAAATATATGGTATATATGTCAACGGTTTCATTAAATCAAATTTCATTGATTAGGCATATCCCCAACGCTGCTCTCTAAATAACAGTATCAGTCCACCACTAATTGTAATTTTGAACAATAACAGTCCTAATGTCTTAAGATGCCATAATGTTTTAGAACTGCTGAAAAATATAACAAGAGTCTCATACCTTGCTGGGGTGGATGCCAACATGGACTGTGGTGCCATTGGCCTTCTCACGCTGCACACGCTCAATGTAAATCACATACTTCTTCCTGTAGACCTGGACAACTTTGCCGATCTGCTGGCCTTTGTAGTGTCCCCGGACAACCTGGTGGTTAGGGAAAATAAATACAAGTTACATCCAAGTGCTAATAAACCAGTAAAGTATCAAGTTACAAACTTTATAAACCTGAACACTAAAGACGCAGTATAAAACCTTTTTAGTGCACAAAAACTATAAGCTACAGGCTTTCCTGTAGCTCAGTGGTTACAGCATGGCGTTAACAAGCCAAGGTCATGGGTTCGATCCCTGGGATGCGCGTACTCAGAAACAATGTATATATACTGCAATGAAAAAGTCGCTTTGGATAAAAGCGTCTGCCAAATGCATAAATGTAAATGTAAGCTTAGCATATATACAGTAATAAAATGATTACACCATTTGGTCAAACGTTTCATTTGCGCACACACAGAAAACCAGCAAACTTCAGCAAACCAAAATACTGATTCAATCCAAAACAAGCAGTTAACTACATAAAGTTCAGTAGAGAAGACTGTAAGTGTGAAACCTAAGGCTGGAAAACGTCCTTACCTGGACCTCATCATCCTTACGGATTGGCATTGATCTCACGTTGTATTTCTGGCGGAGCTCTTTGGACAGAGGGGAGGACATGATCTTCCTACGGATGTGTGATGGGGCATTGAAGTGCCTCTTGCGGTTCTTGCGACGCGAGGAGGTCACGAAAGTGTTGAGCTTCATGATGACTACAATGACAGACGAAAAATTCAAAACTTTAAAGTGATTGTTATGAGACATATATCGTGTCAGGTATCTTGCAATGTAATGTCACGTCACAAACTTGATGTGCTTGTCAGTTGCAGACATAAGCGCTAAAATGATGTTTAAATATGATACGCAGTGTGTTATATAGAAGTCATACATAGCCTATGTTAACGCTCATAACAGCACACGTTGTTTTGTATAAAACGTTATCTCTACACAGCCGCCTTCATATGCAACAAACAACACAATTTATAGCTTTGGGATTGAATTCAAGACTATTAAAACCATTCCGCTTTTATAAAGGAAATCAATGGTTTGGTGTTTCATGTATAATAAAGGTAACGCTTTTTACACGGGGTGGATAAGAGCTTCTATTGCAGCCAGTTGCTAAACTTATGCTACCGAATCTGTCCAACTGTTCTATTGTGGAGAAGAAATAACACACCAGAATTGATTGTAGTGATATTGTATAACGACTTTGGATGTTTTACACTTTGGACACGTATAACTCACGAGGATGTAAGCGGATACATGTAAAATGCTTTAGCAATCCTAGCTTACCCGCCGACTTGTCGCTATGGCCGCCGGAAAAGAGACTCTAGAACTACTTCCGCCAAAATTAGTTGTAGACTAAGTCTCGCGATCACATACAACGATACATCCAGCGAGATTTCAGTGTTCTCGTGTTGACCTCTTGCTTGTATTGATCCCTATTTAAACTGTATACAGTATGATTAAACTTACAATCGATTCAAACAAAACATAAGACATATAGCGTAAGACATATAAAATATTATTGCAGAAAAGTTTTAAAATTGTTTAACGTTTAATTAGTGTCATTAAAAGTTTAAAATATCAATATATCAATTTTATTAGCTCCATAAATAAGTAAATAAATAAAATCATATTATAAAATAATTAAACCATCAATTTAAAAAAAAATATATATTATTATCTTATACATATTTTAGATAGCCTCATAAAACAACCAGAATATATATACATTCAGAAGGTATCAGGTGTTTTGATTAAAAGAAAAATGCATTAGTTACTTTTCCAATAGGTTACAAAGAACAAGAGAAAAGGCAAATATGAGTCACAAATTACTTTATTAGGCTGACATAATTGCCTGTAAATTGAAAAACAGTTTTTATCTAACATTCATTTTTTGGCTTTTATCCAAAATACCTTTAAAAATAGCAAAACATAGTTTGCCATAACCGTTCTCTTTGAGAATCATGGTCTACTAAACTGTCCTGACATGTCATAGCAGCAGGTGTTCATTTACACAGCTCAATGGCATCTATTGTGACAATGAATATGGCATTGAATGAGCCAGATCGAGGAAAAACATGGATTGCCCAAATCTGTAGCAACAGACGCTGTTCTTTGGGTTGCAGTTCCAAACACTGTTCTTTGGTTTACAGAATGGTTCTAAGGCACATAAAGCACTGTCTGGTCGTTTGTTCACTTTGGGCTTTGAGAGTTAAGAATAAAGGGTCTTTTGATGAATACCACTGAATGGGCGCACATGAAAATAACAAAGGTACAAAGCTCCCAACCGAAATATTTCTCAGCACTTAGTGTTCTGCACAATTTCCCAAAATTCTGTTGAAAGCATCTTGTGCACCTGTAAGTTTGTAACAGTACACGCTCTACGAGTATTTGAACTAATAACTGTATTTGCAAAGCAAGTATTGTCTGGGAGACTGGAGCTACAGTGGTTGTCAAATGAAGAAACAGTAAATGCTCAAATCTCAGTAAACGTAAGGTCCAAAGTCAGAAGGCACACAAAATCAATCACCTATACTGTAAAAGTACCCTGGGATACATTGACTTTTGTAACTAACAGGGTATGTTGTCATGTATTTTAAATTATTCTATCTAAATTAAATTAATATATCTATCTGAATGAGATACATGAAAGAGAGATATAAATGAATAGACCTATATATATATATATTGTTCTTTATGGCCCCACCTTGAACTGTTCAGGTCAGGTGTGTCCCTGTAGGCTACTGTGTCAGTGTGAGGCGTGACTCTACAGTATGAGTTATCCCATGCTTAAACACTTTCAATAAAAGCTTACAGTAAGGAGACCAATGTGACAACTTACTGCATTCTCACTGAAAATAATGTGGAAACATAAGGTAAGTCTGAAAATAAAAAGATAAAGTGCATGCTTTTTTATTGGGTTCTTTATTTAAAGTAATTTAAAGGAACATCATATTGCCCGTGTTTTACAGGTGGTCATGGTGCTGATGGTGGGGAACATGTTAGTGTCTGTTGACACAGAGTCCACCAGAGAAGGAAAGTCTCGAAGACGTAAATTAGAGTCGCATCCACGTCGGACTGGGTCGTCTGTCCAAATTTCCCCAGATCCAATGATGACAGGTCCAGAATCAGGTGTGATGCCTGGTGCTGTTGAAGTGGATTTTGATAAAAGCATCGAGGACATGGTGTCCCAGGTTAGAAATAACCCCAATTTATCGATGAACACATGCGTGGTGAATCGCAAACTTTGGATGTCCAACAGTCGCAGCCTCTCTCCCTGGTCCTACAGGTGGGTGAAATATAGAGCTGGCCATTGGGTTCAGTACAAGAACGTGTTTATTTTTATCATCTATAAAAATGTTACATAGACTTACGTCGTATGCATAGACAGTGTGGGTTTACGCGCATTTACGCATGCATGCAGAACATACTGTAAAGTTGTTACATTCAGTTTTACCAGCGCTAAAGGATTTCGATATACAGCAAAACGTTCTCCTGTGCGTACGCTCAGAAGATTCTTATACATTATGCCTTTCTGAACAGAATAAATCACGATGAGAACCGTAAACCCGTGGATATCCCAGAGGCCGTGTGTTCGTGTGTGGGATGCATCAATCCTTTTACCATGCAAGAGGATCGTTCCATGACCAGCGCTCTTATCTACACCAAAATCCCCGTGCGCAGAGTTTTGTGCCACCGGCCAACCAGAAAACCAAGGAAGAAGAAGAAATGCGTTCCGAGATACAGAACGGTCGTGGAGAGCATCGCCGTGGGGTGCACATGCATCGTGGGATAACTGAGTGGGACCTATTTTGAAACTGCAATACTGCAAAGATTGCTAATGCTTATTGTGAATATGTTTTTATTTGAAAGAGGGTAAATGCATTGGTCAGCTATATACTGAGCAAGCTTGTCTGTGATATTTTCCATTATGCAATACTGTACATATTGTTTCCTAAAGATGATTTAAATAATTACAAGATTTTTTAATCGTGTGTGTGTTCAGCAAAATCACAAGTTTAATTAAAATATTATTCTTCATGGTCCAAGCAATATTGTTTTTCTACTTGGAATCGTACTAGAAAACAAATATCACGCACTCGTTTATTTGGGTATACTCAAAGAGGGAAAAAACAAAAACAAGACATTGCAGTTTCTGGTCTCTTGCGCCATCATCAGGGCTCTGTAACACTCGGTAAAAATCAGATAGGGAAACTTTCCTCCGTTGATACCGCTCATACTGATAAATGATGAAGAGGCGTTAACAGCCCAGTCTCAATCTACATCATACTGGGGAATCACGGACGGTGAACGGCAAACAAAGGCGCATCATGCCCGGTATGTCAACTTTTGCTAATAAGACGACAGATAGTCATCTGAAAGGTCATCATTCTTACGATTGCTCTTGTTCGAAAAGGACAAGCTGTCCCAGATGAACGCCACTGGTGTTTTATCCAGGTGAGGGGTCCGGCCGAGGTGAACTCAACAGAAGGTAGGATCTTACAATACTTTCAGTTATATAACACTCAACAGCATTCCACTTTAAACTGCAAACTATCAGTTTATATAATCAATGATATGCTTTCATCTATTAGAAATAATATAGGCTACTTCCAAATGTACCACTCTGAATTAAATTCACTTTGTCTACCTTTTTGATCTGCTGAGAAGTATACGGGAAAACTTTAAACTATTTTCCCATTTAGACAAGCAAATTGCTCAATTATTTCATTTCAATGTAATATTGCCATCAAGATTAAGTGTAAAGCCCAGAAAGGCTTTTTGAAGAGGAAGAAAGAAATGACCTATTCACAAACTAGACTAAGCATACAATATTATTCTGACCTATAAAACATTGTCCATCAAGCAGCTCCCCTGTGTAGGCGGATGTTGGTGAATCAGTGTGGATTAATACAAAATTTATGGAGTACTGGAACATTTAATTAAACTATTCAATCATGTGATACTGGCTCAACCTGTTTAAGTAATAGTTATTTATACTGCAACTATACTATTGCATAAAAGCTGTAAAATCTGTTACTACTATATGCTGTATTTAGTGCTGTAGTAACCTTCATTTCAGCTTGTCTAACTCAATATATCCAGGTCTGTCAATCTATATTTAGAAGCTCTTGTGGTTTATAAATATTCATTAAGGCCTTAGTGCTTCCTTATAAAAAGAAGCCAGTGTGATATCCCAACAGTGAGTCAGGCAGTGTGTGTCAGAAAGTGTAGGAGAGAAAGAGAGAGATGGTGGGTGAAAATGAACTGTTTGATATTTAGATACACTGATACCCGGGGATCAACACAGATGGCACCTGTACGCTGAGGCATCGGTCACTCTCGCTGACTTACCAGCGTGTGACTTCCGTGACAAAATATCAGACTTGATGCTTCCAATTTGCATTTGCCAGTGGCATTTCTTTAAATCGATAAATAAACAATTAAATGGCTCAGTGTTGGAATGAGGGTGATGATTTGATGATCAGCAGAGAACTGCTCAGATAAGAAAATACAGCTCTGCAGAATATATGCTTCTCACGGAGTCTCTGCATCTCTGTCTGAAGACTCTGAGATTGGTGGGTGGGTCTATGGATGGATGGATGGGTGGATGGATGGGTATACATAAAACATACAATATTGAGAAGAGTAAACTTTCTAAACAAGAGCACACATTGTACAACCGTTCACATATGCTCAATGATCATCAATGATATCTGTTGCCCATTTATTTGTTAATAATTTGTGAAAAAAGAGTTGCTTGTTATGCAATAAATAAATAAATCACATGATTTTAATGTGAGTCACATACATTTCACATGATATGCCCAAGGACACATATAGATTGGGCTGGTGTTTGGTCTGAGCCAATAAAAATCAACCACAGTTGTGTTGCTCACTGTGGGCATTATTTTCTGTAGAGCTGTGATGGATGGTACACACTACAACCACAAGATGACGCTATTCGGTAACTCAAAATTTAACAAAAAAAGTTTACTCACTTTCGTCAGCAAAATTGTGATTTTATTTTATGCTTTGCTTACATCTAAACAAAGATGGGTCATCATCGTACCTATCTGTACGAAGTCTTTCCCTGGCTATATGGCACATTTTGACAATAAATTAGAACGTGAACGCTAGAAAAAACATGTTTAAATATTATATTTACAGGTATTTGTATACGTAAAATACCAGAAATTATCAAATTCATTCGAGACTAGGTTAAAAGATTATGTATTTGTGTAATCGCCCCCATCGTTGTACTTTGCCTTCGTTCGCTGCCCCTCCCTGCCGATGCTCAGAAAAACAGCTCAGCCCTCCGTCCTTCTGGGAGCAAAACATGAGAAACTGTAGGGATGCGCAGCGCGTCGTTTTGGCAGATGTATTTAAACTGTTAAGGATGCTGCCCTAACTCCAGACACATCTAGGGACCACAGCAACATTCCAGCTCCGGTCAGGATCTGCTGTTATCACCAGCGCGGATGGTGGGAAAGGACCCTCCCAAAGGAAAACAGACGGAGGAAAGATGAAATGTTTTTCCCGGTACCTGCCTTACCTCTTTAGACCTCCGAGTACCCTCCTCTCCTCCAGCTGTCACACGGAAGGTAGGACACGCCTGACAGTGTCAGACAAACGGATCGCTAAAGATGGATAGAATGTATTCGAGATCACAGTAGAGATGCTGCGTAATGACAACTTTGGAAGTGCTGGGGATTGTAGGGATGAAGTAATTTCTACAAGATTTTACTTTTGCTGTTCTGGAGTCAGGTCGTATGTGGTCAAGCAGTAGGTGTAAATAAAATGGGGAATAGGTTATACGTTTAAATGTATATATAAATGTATATGTAATATGAAGTATATAAATTAATTTGGGACCACAAGTTGAAATGTCTTCATAATCAAATCATAATTTAAGTGAAAAATTGGCATGACACTCAGAATTTCTTAGTATTTGTCATGTTTCTTTTCTGCTATAATGACAGCGTGCACTTCAGCTAGCATAAACTTCACAAGTTTGTGCAAAACCTAATGATTCATGTTTTTCCATCATGATCTGAGAACGTTCCCAAAAGCATCTTGAGTAACTGAGTGGAGGCAAAAACATCTGACCTTTTGTACAAAAGAGTTAACAGGGTCAATGTCACAAATCTGCTTACATTTGATTAATGACAAAGTAGTGGTGAATATTTTAAACCCTGTTTATAAGAAAAAGAAAATACAGGTGTTCGGTATGGTCTTTGCACGCCCCACTGTGTATATAGATTTAACTGTATATATAAAAAGTTGTTTAAGCGAATGACCAAATGATGAGTTTGCGAAAAATGAGGAAATTGTGGTTTAGATTAAAAATGATGGTATATTAATGATTGCTGAACCTGTATGAGAAAAGCAATGAAACAATGAATGAAAATTATAATCATTAGTTAGGAAATTAACGTTGTCCTGATTTAGAGCTTCTGCTTTTATGACTGTACAGTTCTACCGTAGATTTGATATTCTGTGGTTATGCTTTAACTATGTCACTATATGTAACAGTAAATGTGGTACAGATAAAACCTGCATTAATTTGTCAAGAGGAAACTGTATTATTTGGTCCTTACAAGTGCTCATCCTTATGAGAACTTGTAAGTATATGTGATTTTTATGTACCGGTCAGAGTGCCCTACATCTTTTTTACAACACTGTCGAGTAGCAGAGCTTGTCGACAATAAAACTGTGCTTTATTTAAGCTTTCTCCTGCTGTTTACTATTCCAAAGAAAATTGTGATCACTGGCTATGCATGTATAATGCTGGATTATCTCTACAGATGCATGTTTTATTTATTCATTTATTGAGCTGCACTGTAAGAGAATAAGAACAGACCCAACATCAGTGGAAGACAGCACCGTCCCATCCTAAAATTATAAATCATTACTAGATTATGAGATTCTGGAGACATGGCTGTGGTCAGGATTATTTCAACAGAATACACTAGGAAATCAAAGTGGTACCAGCTGTTTGTATTTAAAAACATTGTACTTTTTAAAGAGAGTGAGACTTTAGTCACTTACATAATCCCATATGAAGAGTAACTTGGTTTTATATGACTGATCCTGATATACAGATGTATATATATGTGTATATAGATGTGTATATATATAAAGCCTGTGACATCAGAACTGTGGCACCTTGGGTAGTGCATGTGTTCATGACATATAAGGAGCCATTGTGCTCACAGGAACACAAGTTTAAATCTGGCCTACATCATGTCCCTTTTGAACCAACCCCCCTCCTCATACACACAATTTCCTGCTTTGTCTTCACTTTTGTACGCAATAGAAGGAAAGGCCAGAAACAAAAAGGTCTAAAACAGTGTAACAAGGCATCTGGTGTGTCAATGTGCCACAGGTCACACAAACATTATTATATAAATATATATTATATACATCAAAATATACTGCATACTCATACTGATATAAGACACACTGAAGTAGGTCATATCAATGATCATGTAAAATTCAGCACAGTAGCTATCAGATTTCTTTGTTTAGAGCTGTGATCATAAACACGTTTATTGGTAGGCTTTACTGTTACAACAGTAGATTAATTATTAATTGCTGGCTCACTTTGTTAGATGTCTGGCCAAAGAGGCTGACTTCGAGGAAGCCTCGTGCTGCTGGTGATTTTGAAACAGTCATAACCTCTGAAATGCATCATTTCATAATAACAGAGAGAGTCGTTATTGACCGTACATGAGAAATGATCTAGCTGGACAGCTGACACACAGTTTGAAAGATGCTGACCAGCATCAAAAGCTCAGCTGTAGCCGCCGGCAACAATGCAGGAAACGATGAGCACACGTGTCTGAGTTTGTGATTGCACAGTAGAGGACAATGGTGGTAACTCACGTTGAGGCAGGGATGTTATGGATCCTGATAAAGCTGCTTAGTTCTCCTCATCAGGTTCATGCACATTTGGCTTTTGGCTTGCAGAGTAAATAAATCAGGCTGGGGAGGTTGCAGACTGAACTGATAGGTACTGTATGTACTGTACACACGACTAATGTGAGTATAGCATTCAATATCCGGTTGTTCATTAGTGAAATGACCCGGAGGCCCCAAAGTGAATTTTCTCAGCCCATCAGAATCCATCAAGCTCACTCACAGATGTTTGTAGTTTGTTTTTGTTTGTTGTAAGGATGATTAATGTAACATAAGGAGGAGGGCCGGGAGGCTCGGCTGAGGATCGTTTGTCTCAGGCTGAGATAAGGACTAAAGTTGTAACAACAGCACCCACAGCAGACAGGGGGCAGAAATGGGGTGTGTGCTGACTGATTCATTGCTTTTTAGAGTCTGTTGACTTAAGGAGGAAAACTGGATACTTAGTCATTGCATGCAGGTATACATAGGTTTGTATGATCGTGTACTCTGGGGGCATGTTTGATAAATATTGTAATGAATTAAGGGTTAAATACTGATGATTTCAAATTCATCTTCTGCTTGTGTCAGGACAAAATCAATACACAAACACAGTCATGAATAAATCCATGTATGGTGTTATATTGGTATAATATTTTATCTTCTAAACCTAACCCTTATATGAATTATTTTGCATTTATACATTTTCATTCAGACATTAAAGATGTTTATTAAGCTGTTTTCCACACAATTGTGATGATTTCAGGTTTAATGTCCTTGTGGGGACATTTACTTCCCGCAATGTTGGCAAAACCTGACACACACAGTTTAGGGAGAGACCTGTATTACCTGTTTATTTATCACTGTTTGTTAGCCGCTGTTGTTGGGAATTAAAGAAAATGAGTGTGTGTGTATATGTGTGTGTGTATGTGTGTGTGTGTGGTCGGAGAATAAAGTAGATATAATGATATAAGAGAAGAGTTGTGAGAGGTCAGCTGGGCGGAGGAGAGACACCAGAAGGGCAGACATAATAGACTCAAGACACATTACACAGTGAACAGAAAGAGGAGCTTGATTTCTTAAAGTGCCCACATGATCTCTTAACTAAACAGATTGTCAGCTAGAGAGTGTGTGTGGAAGCCCAGAGAAAAATGGTATTGCCCAGAACTCCTCTATAATTGAGGAGTCCTAATGGAGTTATTTTCATTTATGCATCACTTACTTTTGCTTCCTCTTTTCACAATCGGAATATGTCTTGAACATTTCTTCATGCAGTTAAGGCACTTAATCTGTGTCTTTTTTCATTTCTGTTGTTTCACTGACGGTTTATCTAATTATGTACTTGAGTAAATTAAAAGTATGTTCAACAGTAAATACGTTTTTGAGGTGAAGTCAAAATTGGCATTCAAAATTAAGAAATTTCACTGGTTTTGGTGACAAATGAATATTTGATACTGTACAAACCCTAGTTCACATACAGCAACGGCCTGTTCACACCAAGAACAACAATTATAAAGATATAACGATACCTATTTTAGCATCCACACCAATGGACAGCTCGCACACTGCAGCTTCACAGTTATAAAATGTGCAAGCCCTTTAAATTTGATTCAGATTATGATTGGCTGTCAATGTTTTGTTGTTCATCGGCTCGATAAAAATGGCTCTAAAAGTGATCCCATCTTATGTATTGTTATAGTGTGGACTCTTAGGAAGACATCCTGATCATTATTGTTCTTGGTGTGAACGGGCCTTAGGAGTGCAAAGTTATAAAACTCTGAAGGAGACACATGAGAATACTGTGGTATTTACTCAGGAGAAACATCTGTGAAGCAAGAGCCTTTAGCAAAATCTTTGTTTGCTCTTACTGTAATCTCATTGCTGCTAGGAGAAATAATTGAGATAATTAGGAAATCTCATTGTGATTTTTATATATACAGGTGCATGCAACTGACAGATATGAGAGAGGCACTTACTAGACACCCCAGGGAGATCCTGAATGACCCTTGGCCTCATGGGAAATGTGTTAATGTTGAGCTACGAGTCCCCTGAGAGAACAGTCTGTTCCACAGATGAGCTCCATTCTGTCTCTTTCATCCTCTTTAGGTTTACCTGTCTTTCTTTTTCATTCTCTTTAGCTTTTGTTTCTGTTTCTGTTTCTGTGGTTATGTCTTCTTTTTCTCTCTACCTGCATGTCCCTCCTTTTCATTTACAGTGACCCCTAAAAGTATTTAGACACTTCACGTATTTCCATTAGGAAACGTTGAAACATTTCACAAAAACTTTGTAAATATAATTTAAAATTAAGACATTTAATCAGCAGAAATTTGTGTAAATTGTCCAAAGTTTACCTGTGTGAAAAATGGCTCAAAAATGACTGATTCCAGTTGACTAAGAGTAATAGCTAATAAAAGGCAAAGAAAGTGAGGTTAGTTCTGAGAAAAGGTGTAGTATAATTTGTTTGCAGATGATGTTTATACATTTTTAGTTGTGTTCTAAGTGTGAAAATATGTTTTGAGGCAACTGTTCATCAATGCTAAAATGAGTCTGTTCCATCTCACCAAGAATTTAAAGCTGAATGCGAATGTTTACAGCAAATGTTGGCATATGTGGTTTATGAGGACCCTCAATAGAAGTAATGCTTTATATACTTTACAAACGGTGTATTGTGATATAAACTGTATATTGTGACTGTATATTGTCTTCTAACCCTTCCCCTAAACCTAACCCTCAAAGAAAACCTTTTTTAATTAACATAAAAACCATTTTGTATGTTTTTAAGTGATTTAGTTCATGAAATCACAGGAAGTGTCCCCGTAAACCATGTTTATGTTGTTACACACATGTTATACACATAATTATTTGTCCTTGTAAACCACCTATTCAAAAACACACACACTCTTTGTTTTTGTTTAAAGCCTGCATCAGTTTCTTTTCTAAAGGAGTGGATGCATTAGTCTTTCCGTCCACTCTTTCAATGAGGGACGAGGAACCACAGCAACACAAAACCTGCTTTGTGTTTCCAGACTCAGGGCAGGTCAGCTGATTCAAATCTGTGCAGAGACTCCAGAGCAGAGAGGGAGAATGCTCAGTGAATATCACCTATATTTAAGCTGAGTCCTCAGACATTTTTGGGGTTTTAGCTTTGCAGCAATCACAGATAAGAACGTTTGGTTTTATTCTACACCTTCAGGAAGCATTCAGGGGAAGTGAGGCTTTAAAAGGAACCTGCTGGATCAATTACCTTTTCTCTCCTCTGGCACATGACTAAGCACAGACAGAAACACGGGCCAGATGAATCAGCAGTGTTTCTATATATTTCCTCACACATTCTCTTTTCCTCTGCTGGATTCACTCATGCATAGCTGTTATAAGGGTTGCAGTCCTACATATTTTTCCCTGCACCATCTTTATATTTAGCTTCAAAAGAAAGGTACAGACGCCAGCATTTGTTTTAATTATTAATGTAACGTGAGTACATGTGTAAGTTCTGTTATTGCAAAACGCTGTGTATGCATGTGTGCTTGACTAAGTAGGCCAGTACGATCCATATGTTACGTAAATAAACACACTTCCCTCCCTCCTCCGTAAATATATTTATACCCAGAGTGACCTTACCAAAATACCATTTGCTACAAGTTAAATGAAACTTCTCGGCGAGGCACCAGGCTGGTCGCCTCTGATGATTCATGATCGCCATGCAGTTTGTAGAAAGCAGCGTTAGCAAACTCCCACACCGTTTAAGGTGACAGTCTCTAAAGTCAACTCAGTTTACTTCCGATTAAACACCAGAAATCTGTCACAAATCCCTTGGCTCTTTCTACACTTTTTTTGCCATAAAGTTTATCAGTTCATCAGTTTCCTGAACCACAAACAATCACAATTTAGTGTCAACCTTTAATGTAATAGTTTCTCTCACTCTGGCACTTGGACCAGTGGATCTTTTTGACTTAAAGACCACACCATTGTCCAGAATAATATTTGAAGGCAAATATTCTACCCTCCCAAGATAATACCCTCCCTGTTGATGAATGCTGACTTAGGCTGTTTTGGCAGCTGTATTTTTAAGACATCTATATGTGATTCCTCCATGTTGCCTTACCTATTATTGGTCAATTTCAGCACCAAGGGCAGGGAACACTGTCTTAAAAACAGACACCTTGAGGATCAAACTTGTCTATAACAGATGGATAAAAGGTGATATATGTACCAACAAATATAAGCAAATATGCTTAAAGTATCACATGTTTGAAACATCCTACATTGGAAAGTTGATCAGACATCTGCTCTTTCATGTCCAATGTGTTTGACTAATTTGACTAATTGAGCAATGAAATGCAAAAACTCATCAACCTCCATCAGCTATGTAACATGTTTTATGTAAATGACCTTTGGACTGAAGAGCCCTAAATAGATCAAATGGGATGCTGATGAGAGACTGTTTCCTTCCATTTATCTCTCTCTCTGTGTTAGTGGTGTGAGTCATAGCTGGGCTGCTGGGTCTGACACACAGCAGTGTACTCAAGGGACGGAAACACGGCCATGCAGTAACAAATGACTGACTGGCTTATGAAGACAGTTTTAAAAAGACATTTGGCTTCAGGTTTTGCATCTTGAGGAATACTTGCTTCTGAACAGGAAAACCAGGCAAATGGGTTTAGTTAGTAGTATTCATGGAGCTGGTAACATGGAGCTGACAATGGCAGGGCTGGCCATGGGTTTGAATACCAGAAATTGCATGGACTGATAAAAATTTATTTTAGGTGCTAGAAACATAGCTAACATTATAACTGGACCCTGCATGTAATCAAATTTCTTGTTCTGTAATTCTCAACTCACAACATCACACCCAGCTCAAGAACACCATTTATTGAAAACAGTCTGCAAAAATGACTCATTTTAAAATCTGGATTTCTAACAGATAAAGCCCAACAATTAATATACAGCATGATTGCTTACAATTACATGTCAATGCCCTTTTTTTACCTGTCTGGTGATCGGAAGCTTGACTAGATATTACTACCTAAAAAAAGAGGAACTAACAATATAAGAGTAAAATGTGATGTGTGTGTGCTGATTCTCTTTTCAGAGTGTTTTTATAGGACAGGCCAGCGTCCTGCCGAGTTTACCTCCAACCGCACACCAAACACACCTGAACCAGCCAATCACAGTCTTATCAGGCAGACTAGTAACTTCCAGGCAGGTGTGTTGAGGCAGGTTGGAGCTTAACTCTGCAGGACATTGACCCTGTAGAAGCAGGTTTGGGCACCCCTGACATAGACGTTTTAAAGGCACAGCAACAAAAAACTCTACCCCAGTGAGAATAAAAGCGTATAAAACCCAGGAAGAAATGGTCATGTATAACAAAGTTTCAAACCTTGACCAACTTTAGTAGAAAAGTAGAATTAAGGAGGAAAACCTACAAAAGTGCTTTACCCCTTTAAAAAACTTCCCTCATGTAAATGAGTGACTAAAACAAGACTGTTTTGTTGGATCTGACAGCACATACTGTACACATACCTTGGCTCACTTCATCTCCACAGGGTTAATCAGTGTATTAATCATTTTTAAAGTGCATCAACACAGAAATTCATGTTTCTGTGTTTGTGTATTATTCTGTGTCACGTTTTTCCTTAAAATTTTTCCCTAAACCCCACACGTCCCACAAAAAGTCAATGTTTGTTTTTTGATAGGGTTGTGTGTTTTGAAGTGTATTACATGCAGAGTCCCAGAGCAGAGCTACATAGGAGTAACTCCCTCCCTTAACACCACCCTGATTTTCCATCTGGGATTAGGAACTTGAGGATTGTCTTCACATGAATGAATGGAATCTTTGGGATCAGAAGGAAATGAATATCTGGGTCATACATTCCTAGTGCAAAGAGCATAAAATTCCTAAACATGTACAGAGAGAAAAAGAGAGAGCTGCAGAAGAATCATGGCAACATTATTTGTCTAAGCATCTGCTGCTATGGTACTTGTCAAGTTAACAAGTGAACGTGTGTTTTTGAAACGTAAACATTTACATTTTTGCATTTGGCAGACGCTTTTATCCAAAGTGACTTACAGTTTATTGAAGTTATTCATTTTGTCAGTGCATGTGCTCCCTGAGAATCGAACCCACAACCTTTGTGTTGCTAGCGCAATGCTCTACCAACTGTAATAAAAGTAAAGAGAGTATGCAAGTGAAATAACTTTATGCTCAAAACTCCACTGTCTTTACATAAGAGTATCTGTCTCTGTGCTGTTCTGTGTTTTTAGGGCATTTTCTTAAAATAATGATTAAAAACGTGTAACACAAAACTGGTGTGTGTGAGTAATATTTTATTGGTCTGTCCAGTGACAGTTCCAAGAGTTATATATCCAATGCCGCAAGGAAGTAGTGTTGAAAATTGTGTTAAACTGTGTTGATCAAGTGTGGCTTGTCTGATAGTCAACATAAAACAGCATTCAAAAGCTGCATTTTATTTACTGAAGTATCAAGATTTTAGCTAACAGTATCTAACAGTAGCCTAAAATAATGGCCAGATAGCAGACATCAGTTAACCAATGGTCTGCACAACCTAGGTGACATCAGGTAAAAAATCATTTAACGGTTTTTGCATTACATTGTAAATTACGAGACAAAAGTATTTTATAAGTATAAAATTCAATGACTCTTGCATAACAAGACCAGAAACATGCATTAAAAGAGTGTAAATAAGGTGAATCTGAGGTGAGAATGTTTCTGTTCACATGCAGGCTGTCATAGAGTTTTAGAGATAACACATTGTGCTGGTATTGACAAGCAGAACAAAATTTCTTGGATCTGTTACTGCTTATTAACACAGCTAATGGGCACTTTACCTCTTTTAACCTCAATAACACATGACATATCAGCTGTAGTCTGTGCTTCTTTCTCAGATTAATACACCAGACATATCTCTTTAATAGTACAGAAATTAAAGAGCACTTCTGCTGCCATGAACTCTTTTAAAAGTATCTAATTTTCAGGTAATTATGTCTCAGGTTTGGTTTCGGTTCAGACAGGTAATTGGTCTGAAGTGTCTCAGCTTGAGAAAAGCATTTATTTTTGTTCTCTACCCAAGATCTAACATCAGCCTCAAAACTAAAGAACATGGTTTTAAATCTTTTGTGTAGCTGATATATGGAGATTATAAGGGTTTTTTAAGTAATTTAAATAGAGTTTTTTAATTAATGCAATTTAAAGAAAATAAAACTATTTTAAAACTATTGTACTTCTAAATCATCATTCAAAATATTTCAAGAAGATACATTTAAGGACTTAGTATGAGTCCTTAAATGTATCTAAATTGGATAAAACCAGATAGACAACAACAACGCTCTGTAATGTTAGCCGTGGCAAAACAAGACGCACAGAGTAACATTAGACCAGGGTTTAAATAGGCTGCTGATTGCGTAAAATAAAAAAACAATAGGGCCTGTTGCTCATTTCACATGTAAAATGAAAACTTACATTAAAATCCTAAAGGCACAGCTGCACCAACTGAAATGGGTGGAAAATTGCTTTTGTTTTTGGCATAATAAACCAAAATAATATTGTAAGTAGAACTCTAAAATGAAATAATGAAAGTATGATTTGAACCATTGATGCAATTTAACTATTTAAAGGTGTGAAGTTAAAACAGTTGGTGTGATTAAGTAAGGGAGAATCTACAGGGCAAGCTTTTAGGGAAAAAATACATGAAAACATTTAAGAGGAAACACTATAAACAGGCTTCAGGCAAGCCAACTGACTTTTATCAATAAAATAAGAGGTCTCATTGTTATCTCCTGTACAGAGTTTTTTGATGTTGTAACTTGGCTCTGTGGCAGTTTAGTGTGGAACAGTTGCAGCCTCAGGGCTGCAAACAGTCCCAAAGCAGAGCATTGATCCAGCCCTGTTTCCTCTTGAAAGCTCCCGCTCCAGACAGACAAGGGTAGAATGGGGTCACCATCATTGTCGCTTCGTTTATTATGACATGAAATGGGTGAATTGTAGTTTAGGGTGCTTATGCATGCCTGTGAATACAAGCATATGTATATGGGAATGTGTGTGTCTCAGGAAAGAGAGGAAGAGTGTGTAGAAGAGATAGATGATTTGTTTGGGCTCAGGGGTTGTTGGACAGTGAGACAATGAGTGTGTCAGTTTGTTTTTGCAACAGAAACATTTGCACGAGCAAAAGAGAGGATATGACTGTATGGGTGTGCGAGAGGTGTCATAAATCTCTCTCTGCCCATAGAAAATCATATCTCTTTAATATCTTATTTACTTTTAGACAACACTGATATTATGGCAATCAAACTGAGATGTTTACCAAAGTTACCAAAGTTTGGTACCAAAGTTACCAAAGTCTGCAGGTTCACATTTTAATTTCACATCAAATAAAAATTGCATAAAATTTTCAAAAAAAAATTTGCGAAACATCTGAGACAACAGCACCACTCAATTCAGTTTAAAAACAACCCAATCCTGCAGGTATCTCATTCTTTGTGTGTGTGTGTATCAGGTCTTAACT
>JAZGTI010004313.1:0-28473 GCA_036877585.1 Botia kubotai | reverse complement strand
CGGAATGGGATAATTCCTCATTATCTAGTCCTTCCACCCCTACTGCTCCAGAAACCTGCTGCTCCAATGGGACAAGCATGAAAAGATCTACATCATCAACTTCCTCTTCCTCCTGTAACACTTGCTGTGCAGGAGGGCAACATTGGGGGTCCTGTATGGGAAGCTCACCTGAATGTCTTATCTTCAGCAAGGAACGATGGACATGTTTAATCTTGTCAGGTTCGCTCACTGGCACCACAGAATAGACAGCAGCCCAGAGGAGAGTCGCTTACCTGAGCTCCCGGTGTGTGACGCTTATATGTGTGCGTAACAAGGCGCCCATTACTGACGTCACGCGAGCATCATAGCTCTCATGTCACATATAGATTACATCTTATAAATATAAGTTGAACTAAACTAAATTGAGAAGGAGGTAGAGTGTACTGGGGCTTCAATACACACACTCACAGTTTTATTGTAGGTAAACCATATTTTAACAGAAAATATCATTTTATAATTACAGGAAAAAGTCCAGGTAATGCGCTGCCAGTATTTTTGGTGTTATTTTTACACTGTTAATATACCATTACATAGCAGAAAATGGCCTGTTTTTATGCTATTAGTACTCTATTAAAGAATATAAAATGTCTAATTTTTTAACAAAAAGGACACCATTAAACACACAATACTTTGTTTTTTTACTATAAATACAACATTAAATAATAGAAAATGTTCAGTTATATTACTATACATACTCTGTTAAATAGCCTGTTGTTTTTACTGGGGTACACTGTCAATTAACAGAAAATTTCTGTTTTTAATTTACGGTAGAAAGTCCGGGTAAGCAATAGTAAGTGTGTCAGAAATAAGACATTAATAGTTTATGAAAGACCCTGCCACAAGAGGGTGCTTTTATGAGGTATGGAGGTATAGGGTGTGGTATGGTGTTGCTTCCTCACATCTCACTCTTTCTCTATGACATATGGCAGTTAAATATGAAAGTTATATTGCAATTGCATTTCTTAAAGATAATACCAGCACTTACAAGCAAACAGCAGGATAGTGTTCAGATATGTGTGTGTGTGTGTGTGTGTGTGTGTGCTCTGTACTCAGAAACTATAGGGCAATTTTGTCTCAGTGAGATTTTCTACTTAAAAATCTGATGCCTTAAATATAGATACAGTATAAAAACCTAGATATAGTAATGGCATATAGTTGTAACATTAGTAATATTTAAACATGCAATATATAAGTTCTAATTAATTAGGAAATCAATTTCAAACAACTTAGCCAGGTTGATCCATTAGAGAAAGTACTAAATTGTTTTCCTGCTATTTTACATAATCACAAAAATAATATATAATACATTTTATAATAATAAAATACATGTATATAGCAACTATACTGTCCTAACTATCCTCTGAACCTTAGCATATACAGCACAAGATTCAGTTGTTTGCCAGCTGTATCAGTGTGAAACTAGATCTAAACTCTAAACAGCTATGTCAGCTTTACTATTGACAAGCACAACATATACCAGGACTGCCATCTTGTTGTCACTGTCCAAACAATTATTTTTAGCAAGAGTCAAAGCCCTGCAGAACTTAATATGGCAAGGAATTCTTATGCCCACCCTCTTTGGTTCTCTGATATCTGCCTTTTTCTTTTGCTAAAGAGAAGAGAGCTGTTGAGTTTGTTTTCTCCAACAGGTAACAACTGTCATATTTAATAACTGACCTATTAAATACATTTCTTACACCTCCTAGAAATGACCCATCATGTAACCTCTGTTTCCTTAAGTATCTTTTATCTGGATGCAACCCGAGTTCCACATTAGCTAATGTATCCAACCCACAACCTCTGAGCAAACGTGTCCAGAGCTAAACCCACCCTTCGACTTCTACCCCCACCCCAGATGACACCAGCTAGTAAACTTGTGCATGTATCTTTTCTCATGTGGGGTTTGTGGAGAGTTCTCTCCTGCTCCTCTCTGGGTGGCAGGCAAACGAACTGGACCTTGTTCCTAAAAGTTTGGCCCTATATAGGAACAAGGTAAAAAAATCAAGTAATTTTTAACTTTACCAAGTAGGACATCAAGGTGACATGAAGTGGGCTTTGCTTCTTGTGGGGGTTTTGCTTTCCGTTGGTTATCTGTGTTGGGGTGAGAAGGGCCTGGAGGTTCCTGAATATGATGGGAAGGACCGTGTTCATCAACTGACCAACAAAAACTACAAGTCTGTGATGAAGAAGTATGACGTCATGGTGATCTACTACCACAAACCCGTTGGCATGGACTGGATGTCCAAAAAGCAGTTTGAGGTGGAGGAACTTGCTTTGGAGGTACGTGAAACAATGAGGAAGGGATGATTCAGTAAGAAGTACGAATGATCCAAGTGGGTGCGTGTATTGAAGCCCCAGTGGACCATCCCAAATGTCAAGGGAAAAAGGGTTGATTCCCAAAGTAGGCAGGTAGGATTTTGGACACAAGTCTTGAAACAATCTGTTATTCTTTATTATGTATGACCCCTTGACAGAAAGAGTTGTAGAGGATTGCTGACTTGCTAACAAACCTTAAAAAGCCATACAGTAAAATATTGGAACACTTAATGAAAAAGTAAACTAGTTTTAATGATGATGATTTTATTAGAACGATTCCACTTTTCCTACTGTTGAGTTTATAAGCGTTTTTAAGACAATGTTGTATACATATCGTTGAGTCTAGAAGGAAATTAAACAAAATTACTGTTACCTGTCCCCAAAAAGTTTAAGAACACCTGCTCTATAGGATAAGTGTTTTCACAGACTCAGTGTCCTGCTGTGAAATTCAAAAAGGCAAAATAAGTTCCCTTTCAAGGGAACTCAACACTGTGTCTGGTTTGACACTATGGGGAATGCATCCGATGTGACCGGTGTATGAATCTCATGTCTAATCATGCCAATATAATTGGCCCAAGGCAGTGCAGATGCACATTAGGTGCACCTATGAGTATGTTAGGGCACCTGTAGTGTCATCAGTCTTAAGAAGTCATTTGTCTGTTCTTGTGTTGAAGTGCTAATGGACCCTGCAAAAACTTTTGGGAAATGTGTGCCTCCATGTCCAGTTTTTGACACCTGAGAACATGCACTATGCAACATCTATGCGTCATTTGCCTGAGTGAAGATCATGCATGCTCAGATCCTAAAGGGAGCCGAGTGTGCACACTGCAAGGGCTTCTCTCTGAAGAAGCTCCACCTTCATCTGGCTGTCGGCTTGGGTGAGTCTGGGTGAATGCCCCGCAAAGTGAGTCCTGCTGCTACTGCAGCTTGGCAAAAACTCACTTTATGGGGTTTGCAGGTGGACTTAGCAGAGGAGCTAGAGAAGGGCATGTTTTTTTCTCGCTCCAGTCTGAGGTGGAGAGCGGTCCACTGGGTCAGAGGGAGTGTTCCTCCTGCTGTCGGCAAGTCAGGAGATGTTGCCGCCGAGCCTCTGAGCTTTTTGAGCAGTCCATGGTCGAGAAGTTTAGAGTGGCGAGGACACCGTTTTAAGCCTTTCAGAAATACGTCCTGCATAGGTCTAGGTCCATTTGATACCTCCCTGTCTGGCCCATCTAAAGCTGAGGACCGCAGGTGGGGCCAGAAGCAGAGCATTGTCGCCTGTGCTCCTTCTCAGAAAAGTGATGCGATGCCAGAAAAAGGAGGCAGGACGCTAAGGACAGGCAGGCTGAGGCTTATACAGGACTGATAAAGTAGCCCCATCTCACTTCAAAGTTTCCACCCTTTTTCTTGGTTGGAGGAGTGCCTTGAGGGTGGACTCTCCCCTGGTGCTGTGATCACCAAGTCATTGCTGAACACATAACACAACGGCAGCTAGTGATCAGCTGGCTCCTGTTCAACTGCTGTCTTTCGGGTGGTGTTGGAGTTGCACTTCACTATTGGGGTTCTCCACCCCCACAACAAGAGCATCTCTTTTCTGAAGAAAGTCGAGCATAGAGCAGGTTCTTCACACTAGGGGATTCCCCACACCCCCAAAGCTCCAATAAGGGTCAGTAGTTTCAAGCAGCTGTAGCCAGCTAACCGCCAGCTGCCCTTGGATAACTGGCCCTAGGGTGAGTGTGGAATAGCACCCTGTATATAGAGGAATCCCCCACTCCCTGTAGAGCTCATCAAAGATAATAGTTGTTTTGAGTTATGGTGGTTAGTCCCTACTAGCTCCCCTTGGAACGCTGGTCCCCTGGGGTATGAATAGACAAGTACTTGAAGAGCCTCAGGAATTGAAAAGAGGGCGTAAGTCCCGGGTGGCTGGGACCAACCTTTTTCAAACTCCCCTCAGAACTTGTGGCACACCTGGATGATGTGCTGACTATAGTAAAGTGGACTATGTGTTTGAATCCTGCGTTGAACACCTCCCTGTGTATTAGTGTGCTGTACTTTATAGCATGACTCTGCATTGAGGTGATATTGAGGTGTGTGTGGAGTAGGACATTCACTACAGAAGGTTCTTGCCTCTTTCTAGAGCTTGGCCAAAGCATGAGACTACTAGCTCCCCTCAAATGTCAGTCTTTGGGGTTTAGTGTATTAGTACAAATATTAGTACAACTAATTATGGATACTAAAATTGTAATTTGTTTATTAATATAGAGTTGCCTGAACTAATTGTAACTACAACACTTTTGGACCAATTGAATAAATGGACACATTAGAAAATTAACGTTTTTGGTTAAAAACTGAGAGCTTATAATACTGATACATAATTTTTTTTTTTTTAGATAATAGGAAGTGTTATAAAGAACTCTGTTATATTCCCACTGATGTTGGGTGATCCAGGTTATGGCTGTAATTTTCTTAAATTGGTATAAGGATGATCATCTAGCTGATCTGGAAATAGGACTAGTGGGGTTTGTCTAGTTTGTCTCAGGGGTCATCCCATCCTGTCTCCCCAACATCTGGTCTGGATAAAGTCCAGTTCCTGCTGACTTTAGGACCTTGCTGCAGGTGAATATTTACATTTATTGATTTATCAGACGCTTTTATCCAAAGTGTCTTACAAAGAGAGAGAGAGCATCTAACATTTTGCCCTAAGAACCAACAAGCCAACACGAATTTTGTTTTATCTGAGCATCCACAAAATGGATGTGTTTTGTTTCTTGAATTCATTCAAAATATCTAAGTAAGAGACATCCTCTGTCCCAGATGAAACCTTAAATTCTATGTGGAGGGCACAAGATAATTTAATAATTACAATATGACGGTAAATATTTTGACGATATGTGCGGTGAACCCATGAATCTAACTCATATTTAAACAACTACTGCTTTGTGTTGTTGGCCAGATAAAATGACAGAAAAATAGACATAAGATCATTTTTTAGTGTGCCAGGAAAATGCAAGAAGTCCCCATATTAAGGCAATATGGCCTTAATTAAGGTATTTTAAGGTATTTTTAATTAAGGTATTTTAAGGTATTTTTTCAGCAAACCCTGTTGTTATCTTGGTGGTGTACAGACAGCAGTAGGGTTCAGTAGGGCACTGCAGACGTGTGTGTGAAAGCACAACATGTGTGCTGGGAGCGCTCTGTTTGTCGCATGCAGTGTGAACCGCATTTGGCAGACACTTTTATCCAAAGCGACTTACAGTTCATTCAAGTTACACATTTTGTCAGTGCATGTGATCTCTGAAAAAAAATCACCATTTAGTATGTTTTTAAAGTGATTTGGTTTATGAGGACACAGGAACATTCAAAACATCCAGTTTTTTAGACGTTGTATTAACATTACTGCTTTGTTATAAGAATGTTATTTTTACACGTTTTTAATTCTGTTTTATATTGTACACATTTTTGATATGTTTAATATTGTTAGAACTTACAAAGTTCTACTACCATTACTGCAAGAATGTTTTTGAAACTTTTTAAATGTTTTAACTTTTTAGAAACTTTAGGAATGTTACCTGTTAGCTGGAAAGAAATCAAGAACACAGTAAACACTTTCTAGTGTATTCGCAACTAAAAGCACTTTGTCACCAGTTGTCACCGGTTCTCTTACCCCAAACTGTCTGATGTTCAACCATGTCAGTTTCACCAGTTATAATTAATAGCAGCCCTGATTAACACAAAGGCAAAACTGAGGCAGTGGTCTCCTGCTTACCATCCTTACTCAGTCCGAACCCCCCTGAGGAACTGCCCCTGCATGTGAAGTCAGTTTTTCAGTCTCTGGGCCCATTATGACCAACTAGCTTTTATTAGGGACCAAACACTGAAAGTATGAAGGGCCCTAAGGGCCCTAAAATAAATATAGTTTTTTTTTTAAATCAATGTTTTCAGGGCCTTTTGGTCCATTAACATGCTCAAAAACTTCTAAACTTCTAAAACTTCTGGCATGTGAGCAGGCAGGTACGGTTTGCAAGATCGCACCTGTACAAAACATGGTATGTGTAAAGGTGTTGTCGACCCAAACAACTTAAGAACTGACACCCCTTAGCTCTGCTCAACAGAAAGTTGGCTATTTCTGATTTTTGGAAAAGCACATGCAGTGAACTTTAATACTCAGAGGGATTTAATGTGATTGTCACAATGATCCAAAAATTGCCAATTCGGGTGGATCGATTTATTGTTCAACATCTGTCCTTCATTAAAGGCAACATGCGAATTTGCTCTGCAAAGCAAAAAGGTCAGCTGTTGGAACAGTGATCTTCACAGGAGCCAATGTGATACCTGCGTAAACGTATCGTGTATAAGAAAAAGGAAGAAATGTGTAGAAGAAATGGATGCTTCCTATTCTGAGAAGCCTGTCACAAACATCCAACCAACAGATGAAGATGTTGTTGAAAACTGGAGAGGCTTAGCACCCAAAAAAGGGAGAGGAATTCATACCTCTCTCCTTGTCCTAAAATGGCTTTATGCAGATCCATCTGTGAGGGGTAAAAAACTGAAAGTGGCACTGTTGAAAAATGTAAATAATCAATAACTTTTGAAGCTTTTTTTCAGTGCTTAGGTTGTGCTTTCTTTGATAGTGCCACTTTTGCAAATATTGTTTGTTGTAAAGACTCCAACAACCTATTTCAGCTCGTGAAAGCCATCACCACCAAGGGTTTGAATGCACAGGACTACATACATAAGTGATTGTATTGTTAAAAGCATAGTTGTAGATACTTTTTTGTAGCTACTTAATTTTTATTGTATGCCACACACCCTTGTTTTACTGTTCACTGTTTCCTACTGTGTGGTGTTTTTTGTTTGAAGACAGATAGTGACTTGTCAGTATTGAGCATTTTTAGGTTGTATGTTAATGTTATAATGGATGTTGGATATTATACAGTAATTCAGTTTCACAAGTGAATTCATTTTGCCCTTAATTCGTTGAGTTTTGAGATTCCACATACATACATACATAGTGCAAACAACACTGCCTTTCTAGCATCAGTCAGTCATGACTTCACAGATTTACAGTCAGACTTCACTCAAGTGACAAACTGCACATCTTGTCTAAGCTTTGATTTTATAATGAGGGGATTTTCAAGCATGTGGATCTTAACTTATGCTAAACAAACGTTTAGTGTTTTGAGTGACGAATCGCACATTATGCCTTACATGCAAAACAGTGTATGACAAAATGTATTGTTGTTTATGTAACAAAAGTGACAACACTTACCTTTGAATTCGTGTTACATTCCCCACATCTTGTGATCCGCTGACTCTGAGTCTGTTGCATTTTGTAAACGCAACAGTGTCAACAGTTAAATGTAACAGTTAGGTGAATGGCAGTATTTAATGCGATTTGGTTTGCTATCTGAATTTTATCTTATTATTACCTTCACTGTATGACATTTAGAAAAAACAACCGCAAGTGGGGTTGGGGGGTCTGCATGACCACTGAATGACCTATAAATATTTTAATATCCAAAAAAACAAAATGGCACAAACGGAGCACAAACGTTTTAATTTTCTTCCAAAACACATACAAATAACGTCCACGAACAAACACCAGAAAAGTCTTTATTCAGAATCCAGAAAGAAAATCCATACACGGAACGGACCGTGACTCACTGTTAATGCAGTAAACATACACAAAATAACCAACAAAGAACTGACCAGGAAGGGAAATTAAATAGGACAGGTAACAAGGGGCAAACAGATGATGACAATTAATTAATGACTAAACAAGAACATGACCAAATAAGGACAAACAGGAACACAGAAACAAAATGAAACGAGACACAACTAAAAAGTACATAACTCTGACACCACCACTGGGCTAAAATAATATTACATTTATGCATTCAGCAGATGCGTTCAAGATGTATACTGAAAAAAAAATTATGAGTTCCTCAAATTATGAGTTCCTAAATAGGAAAGTTATTATGAATGTATCTAAACATCTGATAACACTCAGGTCTCAGGCAAAAAGTTAGACCAGATCTGCAGATATAATCTAAACTAGGTAAAAGAAAAAGTTGTATGTGTTACAATAGAGCTGTAATCAGAACTATTAAGTAATTGCCCTGCCAATAATGTTATAAATGTGCACTCAAACGCTTTTTTTGTTATTTGGTATCAATAGTTACTAACAATATTTAGATCAGTACATGTTTCATGTTTGAAGCTGGTTAAAATCATGATCTTTTTAATACCTTTTAACATTTGACTCAAGGACACTTTTGTACTTTAAACCAATTTGGCACCGTGTCAGCAAATGATGAAAGCAGTTGAAAATTTAGGCAGGGTCAAACATCTCGGAGAAAGTTGGCCCGCTGACAAGAAATGTCAGCCACTGACTGCTTCTTGCAGTTCTCTGCAGCCAATGAAATTATTTTACAACAGATGTTGAGAAGTCGACCACGTTCACATACCCATGTGTAGAACGAGAGAAGACTGTCAGAGGTTGACTGATGGGGGAATAAAGTTTAGATTAATTGTTAAAACCTCTCAACAGGTAGCAAAGCAGATAGCAAATTGACTTTGGGCAAGATCCGGTTGAGTTTTGGCTGTGACTTGGCCAACATACCACATGAAATTATGCCCCAAGATTGGCCCATTTTGCTTGCTGAAGGTAAACTAGACCCATGCTGGAAGACCAAAACTCAGCCACAACCTCTTCCATGTCCCCAGAATTCAGCCATAACTGGCCCACAAGAATGCCAGAATCTACAGATGTCAGCCAGAAGAGAGCCAAGATGCTACTACCTTTACCCCAAAACTCAACCAGAAGCCCCAAAAACAGCTGTAACTGAACCAATATATAATTCTATATTATGAAATATACACAAACCAAGTGTCACAATACAGAGGGGAATGGAGGCCAAAGTAGTAATAGCATGAACTTTATGGAGGAGAGTTCAGCCAGAACCAGTGGAGTAGACGATGGCGTAACCAGGAAGACAGGTAAATTATCCAGCAGGTAAATTATCCAGCAGGAATAAGTGGGCGGAGTTGTGATGTCTGGTGCAGGAGGTGTGGCTGACTTTGACACCAAGCAAATACAAGTACAATGTTTTATTGACACTGACAAAAAACTAATCCAGCAAAAATAAATACAATGTCAAAAGGTGTGCCAAATAAACCAATAACACTAGAAAAGACTATAACAAAAGTAAAATGCTGGATATTTTAGAATATAAGAATGTCATAAAAAGGTAATATAAACTGAACAATAAATTAAAATGTTATAACAATAAAGATGTAATTAAAACAAAAAGTGCATAAATTGTAGTGCATAAAAAAGATGTAATAGAAATAAAAAAACTGGTTAAATATTAATATTATTGGACTTACAACGTATAATTGTTACATGTGAAAAAATGTATTAGATTTAAGTTAAAAAGTTGTAACTTTTTGTCCTGCAGTTCAGTAATCTGTGCACATGAAGGACTAACAGCCTCTGTAATACAGCATACAGATACAGAGTTAACAAAAACACATTTAATATAATGCACAATAAGAGCATTAGACATCACCAGTCCAGGAACTAATATTTCTGACACAACTTTATTTTAAGACATAAGGACAAAAGTTTCAGAAAGATTTACAACTAAAGCACATACCAATCACAACACTATTACGAGCCAATATTCGGAATGTTGCTTTTCATTTACACCTCTCCAGTTAACAGTTTTGGACAAGTATTTTTATTACCTGCTTCATTATTCACCAGACTGTTTCCTTCACAACCTCTCCACCAAACAACAAGTTCTAGTACCTAAAATGTTTTTAAAACATGCTGTTACTATTAAGCCACAACACTAAAACATGCTTTTGTATCTAATATTGATATTAGGCAAATCACATTACATACAAGATTCACCAGATTAGTTACATTCAATATTGCAATTCTAATCTGTTAAATAATTAGATAATATACCTAATATTACATTGTTTTCTAGTTTGCTGGCCTCAGGTGTCACGGAAACACCAGGCTCCGCCCCCAATCCACAATCCCAATTACCTGCATTCTAATCACACGCACCTGACCATCATCACGTTTATTACCAGACACGATAAGAACAGACGCTGCATACAGTCTAGTCTTCGTTATAAACACAAACGCAAGCAAAGTTATTTACCATATCTCCACGCGCTTCCCTGTCTTTCCTGTGTGTTCCAGTGTCATTGTTCTTTCTACTTACCTGTATTGGTCTCAAGAAACCAGCTCCTGGATATCCCACAGTCATTCCTTGTCATCCCGAAACTGGTAAAAGAGTCAACATCAATCGCTATCATCATCTGTTTTCTAAAGGACTATATATTCATCTATACTCACCTGCCAATAGTTCTTGTCTTCATATTGTTCAATAAACCCGCCTGTTTGATTATACTAACATCCGTGTCTTGAGTATGACTTACTGTTACAGAAGACCAGACCTAAACAACAACATGGATCAAATAGGTGATGACCTGTTTCAGGAGCTGGTGGATTTATTTCATTGTGTCATCACCGTACCTGTTACATCCACGCCAGCACCAGCACCTACTTCTCCCCCCGTCTTCTCACCAGGACCGATCTATGCTGCCAGTCCCATGGTAAACCCAGTGCCCTGCTCTGGTTCGGCGGATGAATGTACATTGAGGAGTACATTGAAGAAGCATTACAACAAGGCTACATTCGTCCCTCCACTTCCCCTGCTGCTTCCAGTTTCCTCTTCGTGGCCAAGAAGGACGTAGTCTTGAGACCATGTATCGATTACAGAGCACTAAATAAGATTACAGTTAGATACAGTTATCCACTTCCCCTCAGCTTATCAGCACTGGAACAGCTTTGCGGAGCCAGGATTTTTACCAAGCTGGACCTCAGAAGTGCATATAACATTCGGATACGTGAGGGGGATGAGTGGAAGACTGCCTTTGTTAAACCAACTGGCCACTATGAATATTTAGTTATGCCCTATGTACTAGTTAATGTCCCCTCCGTATTCAAAGGCTATATGAATGAGGTGTACACCGTTTTGTACTAGTGTACATTGAGGCTGAACATCTCAAACATGTCTCTGAGGTCCTCCAATAGCTCTGCGAACATCAACTATACCTAAAAGCAGAGAAATGAACATTCCACCAGTCTTCAATCCAATTCCTAGAATATCAGATCAATGCTCAAGGCATCAAAATGGATGAGGGGAAGGTGAAAGCAATCCGGTCCTGGCCATGTCCCACCACTATAAAAGAACTGGGTTTCTCATTTCTACTGGCGTTTCATTCAGAATTACAGTTTCATTAAATCTCCTCTCACCAACCTCCTGAAAAATAAGCCCACGTCTCTGTCCTGGACCCCTAAAGCCACTATCATCTTTAAAACCCTTCAGAAAGCGTTTTATATTGGCTTCTCTCCTGCTTCATCCTGGTTTATGCTGACCCACAAAAGCCTTTCATAGTTGAAGTAGACGCCTCTGCATCTGGAGTTGGAGCAGTTTTATCACAGCAGCAGGGGAACCCTTCTAGACTCCATCCATGTGCCTCCTTTTCAAAAGGTTATCCCTGGTGGAGCAGAACTATGACACTGGGAATAGAGAGTTACTCACTATAAAGCTCACCCTGGAGGAATGGGTTCTGTCACAGAAACACCAGGCTCCAAGATCCCAATCCACAATCCCAATCACCTGAATTCTCACATGCACCTAATCATCATCAGGCTCATTACCAGACACTATAAGAACACACGCTGCACACAGTCACGTTGTCTGGTCTCCGTTATGGAAAAGGACTCAAACTCAAGCAAAGTTACTTACCCAATTCCATATCTTCACACTCCACAATCTCCCCCGTCTTCCCTCTTCGGTGAAGACGGTGTTCCACCATCATTGTTATGTATTACCTGTATTCGTAACAAGAAACCAGCTCCTGGATAGCCCACAGTTTCCTCATCATCCCGAACCTTATAAAAGGGACAACATTAATCACTATCATCATCTGTTTTCTAAAGGACTTTATATTTATCTGTACTCACAGGCCAACAGTTCCTGTCTTCATATTGTTCAATAAACCCTTCTGTTTGATTATACTAACATCCGTGTCTTGAGTCTGACTTACCGTTACATCAGGGAGTCAATCTTGGCCTGGACATCTGACTGCTGTTCTTCCGTCTTGCTTCAGTATAATTATCTATTACAGAATTCTAGAATTACTGTTTAACCAGTTGGTTCCTGGGGTTCATTCATTTGGGTTGAGAATTTATTTTCCAGTAAATCAAACAATTTATGACTCTTTAAACAGGTCTTTTAGCATGTTACCTCTCTCACTGTAAGCCTGCATGTTGTCCTTTATGCACTGTAAATGACAAATTATTCTAGCACAACAACAAAACGTTGTGTGTGTTTAGAATGAAAAAAAACAAAGACAATCAAAAATCAAAAGAACTAAAACCACAATCCACTTACATGCTCAAAGTACCCATTCATTCACTCACAAACTCACACCCATTCAGTGTTTTGTCTTGTGTATAATGCTGCAGACAGACTTTGTTTTCATTCTGTAATAATTTATTTTTTTCTTTTTATTCTGCAGATTGACACCTCATTTTCTGCCTTAACTGTCCATCAAAACATCACAATATCTTTGAAGTGTTCTATAAAAAAGCAGTAAATCGGTTTTAATGGGTGTCTGCTATTTGAATATATACATTAAGGGTTTTTTATTTATGTATTTACTTTTTCATGACTTTTTTTACTCTTCGGCTAAACCAAAACCTTTTTCTGGCAGACCAAACTCAAGCCAGGGCTTAGCAAACAGATGCCTTTTGCTTTTTTTTTTGGCCAGACTCAAGCCAGAACTCAGCCTAATGCTGTTTGACACAAAACTGTGAAAAACAATGCCAGAATTAAGCCAGAATAAAGCCAGAAGTGCCAAATGTAAGATGGACTCGGCCCAAATTTTATGGCTATCTCTGACTACATACACAGTAAAAAGTGATTTGTGAAGGCATTTGTGAAAGAATCATTTACCTTACGAGCGGGTGTGGGAATTATTGGGCATCAGGTGCCCTTTTTCCACCATTTACATGATTTTGAATTTTGACATTACTTATTTATTTCCTGACAATTAAGCAACCTCCACACACACATTATTATCACTGCTCATTCTGTGTATGTGTATGAGAAAGAGTGACATCAAGTGTATGATTAAAGAATGAAATTGACAGTGGTGTCAAGTATTTGCATACATCATTACTGCACTTAAGTATCTATTTAGCTATTTTGTACTTTTACCGAGTATCAATAATATGAACAACTTTTCTTCCTACACAGTTACATTTGGATAAGTATATGTACTTATATCCACTACATTCCATGTGGCAACAAGTGTTACTCGTTACATTTTGCACAGCACACACTGTTTTTGCAGCGGGTTGTTTGTGCTACGGAAAAGGCGATGACGTCATCTACGGTGTCTTGTGCATTTTGCCATTACACGCCAAACGAGTCTACTCAATGCCAATGTGGGTACATAAAACGTTTGTTGGTGAATTGCAGGATGAAGCTGTGAATGATTTAAACTCGAATGTTTCTGGAGGAAATAGTTCATTATTATCATATTTATATTTGCTGATTGTTGAAATCTTGAGCGTGTGTTCAAGGCATGTTCCGCCCTGCTCATTGAATAAGGCTCTGAATGACTTTTGTGAGGTGGTTGTTAAAGTCTGAAAAACAATCTAGAGGTGTAAGATAATATGAAGTTCAAAGTTTAATGAAGTTAGAACCTTTACACATAAATGCGAATGTCACTTGTTACTTGTAATGGAGTAATTTATACAGTAGGTATCTTTACTTTTACTCAAGTATGGTTTCAGGTACTCTTTACACCGCTGGATATTGAAGTGTCCACGCCTCTGTTTTCATAAAATCCTTTAAGCTCTGAATCAAAAAGGCAAAGGTATACAAAAGGAATAAAATGATCTTGATGGGAAAATTATAATTCAGTGCTGATTTTTCCAGTTAAAATAGTCTGAATTTTACCTTTCAGTTCCTTCCGATGAAGCAGCTGTGATTCTGTCAAAGTGTTTTGGTGATTAACAGAGTTCACAGCAGTGTTTTAGGCTTTAGTCTGTCTGAACACATGCAGTCATTTATTAATAACTTCTGAATCATCTCAGCTGTCACCTAAACGTGTTGGAGATCAGTAGAGCAAATGCACAGCTGCTTTATTTTTAAAAAAGAAACATTTACTGGTTTGCCAATTTACAAAGAGCTAAATGAGAAAAATGAGCCTAAATAAATTTAGTTTACAGGTAAGACTTTTTAATTGTGTGTGGCCATTAGTTATTTTAACACGTATAATTTTTTTGTCTCTATGTGTTACGGACGAGGCCACTGCTCCACCTCCTTCGCGTCACCAGAGGGAGCCCTCGCCAGAATACTGAAACTACTTTGAACTACAACTCCCATGTGCCCACGTACCTTGTAATGATTCCTTCCTGTTTGCCACCTGGTCCTCGTTAGCGGGGCTATTTAAACCCCGGACTGTCATTGTCTCATCTTTGATGTACAATGTTATTCTCGAAAAGGCGTTGGAGGACTAGATGAACGTGTTTAATATGTTCCTCCAACGTCTCAGAGTAATTCAATATATCATCTATATATACTATTGCCCATTTCTCAAGCATGTCACGAAAGATATCGTTCATGAAAGACTGAAAGTCTGACGGACTATTAGCAAAGCCAAAAGGCATAACTAAATACTCATAGTGGCCGGACCAGGTGGAAAAGGCTGTCTTCCATTCGTCACCCTCTCAGATATTGACCAAGTTGTAAGCGCTCCTGAGATCTAACTTGGTAAAATATTTCGCCCGGCAAAGTTGTTCAAGGGCTACGAGTATCAGCGGCAGCGGATCATTGAGGCGTAACATCATTGAGTTTGCAATAATCTATACAAGGCCTCAGTCCCCCGTTCTTCTTAATGAAGAAAAACCCAGCCGAAGCGGGTGAATTGGGGGAACGAATGAAGCCTTTGGACAGTTCTTTCACAGTTCTTTCACAGTTCTTCAATGTACTGCTGCATGGCGGCGGATTCAAGTTGCAATAATGGAAAAATTCTGCCTTTAGGAGGAGTTGTGCTGGGTATGAGGACTATGGCGCAATCTATGGAACAATGTGGCGGTAATTGTGAGTCCTTACTTATGCTAAAAACGATAGCCAGATCAGAATACTTGGGGATATTACTAAGTGTGTCTTTAGGTTGCTCGGGTGAAACTTGAGAATGACGAGTGGGGACTACTTTCTGTTAACATTTCTCATGGCAATTCATACCCCAGCGAAGGATCTGCACTTTGTTCCAGGAAATGAATGGCTCATGCATGCGTAACCAGGGCAAACCCAGAACAATAGTGTGTGTAGGGGAGGAGATGGCATATAACTGGCTGCACACTCGGGCCTGGCTGGGATATTGCATCAGCAATATCAATATATTGCTGTCCCATCAGCAATGGGACAATTTAAAAATAAATGTTTTCATTGCTTTACCTGGGTCGATTTGTTGCTTTGTTGCCAATTTTAAGAGTTGTCAACAGATGTTTTATTGAAGGTGTCTGAGAAGAAGCAGAGCATATATTTTAACTGTGACTATGAGCCAGTTATATAGTCATAAGTGCTATGATGGCAATTTTTTACTGACCTGACCTCTCTCTACAGTTGTTAACAAGCCCTGCTGCCCTCACCTACCAGGTATGTTCAGGCCCTCAATTTACTTTTTTCAAAAGACATTTAGTTTTTTTTTCCCCAAGTCTGGCTTTTCACTAAACCTTCATCCAAAATATCTGAGCAGCATCCTTCCTTCCTCCCTCTCTGCTGTCTGTTCTCTGTAGATCCTTTAATGACAAGTGTTTGAGAGAATGAATGATGCTCCCTCAGACGTGTTGGATGTGACTGGTGAGAGCAGAGTTTTTACAGGATCGCACTTCCTGTGAGGCCTCAACGCAACGGGCTGTCACTAACTCTCCAGCATGCTACATTTATCTGTTTCTGAGTAACTGCCCTATAGTCTTTAGTAAGTGCTTAATAAGACAGGGACAAACTCTAAGGCAGCAACAACTAAACCTGCCCTGTAAATCATGTTGAGATGTTTATTTTTTTATTTGTTGGTTTGGTTTATTGCCGTCTGGGCAAGTTTTCCCAAAAATGTATGACTTTCTTATCTGTGGAGTACAAAAGATGCACAAAAAGTGCACAAAAACACAGTTTTATGACACGCGTGCTATTTTTAGGCCCTCTGACACTGAAGTTGTTTTTCTGAAAACCTTCCTCTCCCTGCAACTCTCAAATCACATTTACATGTTCGGTCACAATGTGTTTTGCAGTAACTTTATAAAATCTAAACCCTAATTATATTTGAGAGATGATGATAATAATAATAATAATAATAGTAATTTAAGAGCTCTAAATAACAATCTGCCGCTCACACAGAACTATTACATCATCAGTAAACCTGAAATATCATCCATAATGTTTATGGTTCATGTTTTGTTTTATGAATAAAACAGGGTAAAATATCCTCATTTGTGTTTCATGAACAAAAAGCCTTAAAGGATTGTAAACAATGATGAAATTGAAATTTAGAAGTGAAGAGTTTAGACAGATTTAGGACAGAAATATTATTTCAAAAATGTTAATTAACTACTAAAGTATTTCATTTGGTTTGGCACTTTGGTGAGATGGGACCTAGAAAATGTGTCTAAAGGTGAAAAAGTATGTTTGATATTTTTATTTTTATATATATTCTGTGTGAACATCTTATGTTATGTTGTCATCTAGGCATACATTTACATTTACACATACATTTCCATGGCGAACAGCATGAAATGTGCATTTGTTTTTTGCATTGGTGTGGGTCAATGTTAGTTGTCCATTCAATGCCTTGCTCTCTTTGTTTGCCACACTTGCCATATCTTTGTCTTTGAGACATCCCCCACCTTGATCAGGCCCTCCCATTGGTCAGAAGTGCTATCTGTCTTCAGCCGCTGTTTCACACAGATTTAGAGAGTGATGGCTGATAGCTTTATGTACTTTTGGCCTTCTTTGAGTTGTGCGGAGTTTGAGAAATAAAGTTATTAGTTAGCTAGTCATTAGTTTGGTTTGTTTTCTGGCTGCAGTGCTGAATGGCCTTTGAGATGCACCATTCTTAAAGCACTGAAAAGACACACAGTCAGTAAAATAAACTCTTTTCTGTTTGCCAGCTCGCCGCCCAGGTGCTGGATGGTTTTGAAGATGAGGACATTGGATTCGCCCTGGTGGATTCAAAGAAAGACATTGCTGTTGCTAAGAAGCTGGGTAAACTTTAATCCTGTCCTATAACTCATCTAAAATCTTTACTGCAAATCTCATCACTGTTGATGCTTCATGTCTGTAGGAAATTATTGTAATGTATTTATCTCACGTGTTGTAGTCTGACTATTTGAAACTGTGAGTAAGATTTAGGTGCTGTGGTAGAAGGCAAGATATTCAGTAAATGCTTGCATATTAGTTTGTTCATCCCCCAAAACTATTGTATGTCTGTCAAATAGCTCAAAAAAATTTTAAACATTAACAGGTCTGGATGAGGTGGACAGCATCTACATATTTGCTGATGATGAGATTGTAGAGTACGACGGGGAACTGGCAGCCGACACACTGGTGGAGTTCCTCTATGATGTGAGTGATGGTGGATCATGATTATTGCTCACCCACCAAGTGATGGGATGTGAACTGAACAGATTCTCCTGTCAGGTGATCGAGGAACCGGTGGAGATTATCTATAATGAGAGAGAGCTCAAAGGATTTTATAACATTGAAGAGGACATTAAACTGATCGCCCACTTCAAGAGTGAAAAATCTCCACGTTAGTACATGCTCTTATACCTGAACAATACACTACCTTCACAAAATTTGAGTTCTTGGAGATGATATACTATGATATTGGAGTTGGCTAGTGAAGAAGATTCATTCGTGATTGATTATTTTTTCATTTACTTTATTCTCATAACAAATTTATTTCGGTTATTTCTTAGACTTTATTCAGTATGATGATGCCGCGGAGGAGTTTCACCCCTTCATCAAGTTCTTTGCCACCTTTGAACCAAAGGCAGGTTGACACATCTACATGTGTAGAGAAACTAGCACATATGACACCCGAGTGTCTACACGCTTCATTCTTTCACTGTCAATAAATGTAAACAGTCAGAGTGCATGAACACAAATTACTGTCAGTATAACAGAGCAGAAAGCCTTGTGTAATTTAAAAAAACATTGAATAACGTTGTGTTAAAAGCGGAACCTTTGAACATCAATTCATTTGATGTGCCACTCTCTTGAACCACCTCCAGATTGCTAAGAAATTAAACCTGAAGCTGAATGAGGTGGATTTCTATGAACCTTTCATGAGGGACCCCATCACCATCCCTGGCAAACCCTACACAGAAGATGACCTGGTCAGCTTTATTGAAGAACACGACAGGTGTGTTTGGCTGCATTCCAAGAAAATATGAATAAGTGAACGGCAAAGAAAATATAAAACTAAAAGTTTTTTTTCTCAGCTGTCCTCTCAGTAGGGTGCTCAACAGGAAATGGCAGAAGAAAATTGTCATTTGACAGGTTCATAGGAAGTTACCGTCTGTGACATTTAGTGATTGTGGCTGTTTTTCTCCCTGTCTTAGACCGACTTTAAGGAAATTGGAGCCGCATAGCATGTATGAGATATGGGTAAGACAAACTCCATCTATCATCACAGAAAAATAATCGACATCTTGGTTACGTATGTAACCTTCATTCCCTAATGGAGGGAACAAGAAGTGGTGTGGTGTTTATACAAATAGCTCTAATTGTTTATAAAAAATGCTAATGAAAATAAAAACCAGCTTAAAAATAATGGCCAATACGAATTGGTGAGTGGAATTTGCACATCAATCTCCACCCCAGATATCCGGATATAAAAGGGAGATGGTGTGCGGCACTCATTCAGGTTTGTGCTGAGGAGCTGAGATGTTCCCGGCTATCAGCGGTCAGTTCAGCGTTGTGGCAGGAAGGACGTGTCTCGTTCCCTCCATTGGGACATGGAGGTTGCATATATAACTGAGACGTTCCATGTCGGACAGAATATAAAGCTTCTACAAGGTCATAGCAGAATAAATCTGCTATGGTGAAATGCATTGGAATAGTGAACTTCTCCTCAAAAAGGCTGTCTCTATATATATATATATGTCTATCTATATGTGGAACTAGATAAACTTCAGGATTAAATCAAATTAACATTTACATTTATGCATTTGGCAGATGCTTTTATCCAAAGTGAGTTCATTCAAGTTATACATTGTGTCAGTGGGTGTTCTCTCTGTGCTCCCTGGGGACATAGGTTTACCAACAGGGACACTTTACTGTGGAAATGACTCATATAAGATTGCTAAAGGAAATCACTACATATGGAACATGATGGTCTGTCAGCGAGCTAACCAGCAGATCAAGTTGCTCCTATGCCAGTCTTCTGGCAAAATACAAGAGGGTTCAACCTCCTAGCACCTCTGATTATCACATCTTGCCTTCCTACGGATTTCCCATCCAGTATACCATGATGTGCTGCAATCACAACCTCTCTTGTTGTAAGGTAAGCACAGATCCAATAGGGCATTTCCATGGGTATTCCCCTTGGGAAGAACACCAGTCCATGAAAAGAAGCCACATTAGGGCACAAAGCTGCCTGGTAGAGGGGGCTCAAGCCTGAGTGATAGTACTTACTACCCCCAGAGTTAAGTCACCCAGGTCTTCCATGTCATTTGCAGAGAGTGGTTCCAGAGGTCTGGCCTTTGGTGCCAAAGCCCCTGAGAAAGAAGGGGAATCTGACAGGGAAGGGCTGTTGGAAGGAGCATCAGTCCAGAACCAAGCCGTTTGGGCCAGAAAGGGGCCACCATCAGGACTTGCTTCTCATCCTCCCTGACTTTGCACAGTGTCTGCGCAATCAGACTGGGGCCAGCTGTGTGCTAAGGCATCCATGCCAAGAGGAGGCTCGGTCAGAGCATACCAAAGTGGACAATGAGTTGATTCCCAAAGGGTCGAAGAGATCCACCTGCCACCTCCAAACTGGTCCCATATAACCTGTACACTTGGAGGTGGAGTCCCAATCTTCACTGAGTGTCACGTATCACAAAAACACATCTGCAGCACGACTGAGGTTCCCTGGGATATGAGTGGCTAGCAGACTTCAGAACTCAGCCTCTGCCGATTTCATAGAAGGAGGTGAAAAGCTAGCTGAGACATGAAACAAAAGCGAGTACCCCCCCAGCAATTTGTACAGTGAGGGAAAAAGTTTGATCCCCTGCTGATTTTGTATGTTTACCCACAAAGAAATGGTCAGTCTGTCATTTTAATGGTAGGTTTATTTTAGACAGAAAAACAACAAAAAAATCCTTGTTGAGTTGTAGAGTTTGAGAACACTATTGCATCTTTTTCCGATTTATAACTATTTTTACATTGAAATTCTATTATTTTCTGTAAAATGATTGCATTTCTTATGTTATAGCTTTGTCAGTTCAATGTGATCTCAGGCATTCAGGGCTGACATTGCACAATATATTTGTTGTGCTGGTGGATTGTAAAAAAGTATGCATTTGTGTATTTTTTTACTCTTGAAAATTGTTTTTTTATGCATCTTATCACAGTTCTTTGTTTGAGTAGTAGAGTATGACATTATCACCACAATTATGACTCATAACCAGCTTGGTGTTTTTGTCTCTTGTAGGAAGATGATATTAATGGACAGCATATTGTTGCCTTTGCTGAAGAGTCTGACCCTGGTAAACGCTAATTTCTGCTAAAACCTTTGAGGGTCTTTTGTTGTAATTTTGCTGCCAGTTTTGTGACTTGTCCTGTGGTCTTTGACTTCTGACAGATGGTTATGAGTTCCTGGAAATCCTGAAAGAAGTGGCCCAGGAGAACACGGAAAACCCAGACTTAAGCATCATCTGGATCGATCCTGATGACTTTCCTCTGGTATGAGACACTTTAGGTTCAGATGTTGTCAGTCCCACAGGGGTTGGAGTCTAAATAACGTACCTTGAATTTGTTCAGCATTTAATAGAAGAGTGAATATGAGTACCATATTCCTTAATGGAGCTACATTGATCCTGCCATTTTCATATTTACCACTGTGCTGCTCTAGTACTCTAGAACTATAAGCAAAATGCCTTATTAAATGAACTTTCCAGGGTTTGGTTTTTGTAACCAAACTTGCTATATAGATACAGAATAGAAGATAAAACTGGACTGGAGCCTACAGAAAAAGGAATGAATTAACACTACCAGAAATGTTTTAGCCTCGAAACATTTCTTACCTGTTTAAGATTGATGATAATGTAATATCCCAAAAAGCCGCTGAGCTAGCGTTGAGTCTTATTTAGCTCTCTGCTGCCCTCTACAGTCTGTCAGGTGTTATGAATATGTTTTAGAATAGGTGGACTCCCCATTCTTGACTAAACAAAAACTACATCATGCAGTGACATTCTACAGAATTCTATGCTTACAACTTTGCTGCAAAATGGCGGGGTACATTTTCACTGTGGAAATTAAAATGGACTGCATAAGTTTACACATGCTATTACTAGATTTAAAAAAACTGAAGTTTTACCCTTTGAGCAGTCATCAGGTGAACTCACTGTTTTAATAAGCCAGAGGTCAGTTACAAGTAACAACCGGAGAAACTGCAAGAGAGTGAAAGAGTGAAGGAAGAGGTCAACTTGTGTGAATCAGCACAGCCTCACCTGGGGAGGAGACTGACATTGAGACCTTGAAATTGATGCACCTGATCTGTAATTATTGTTTTGTGAAGCGCACACCAATGCCGTAGAATGTTAGAAACCGCATGTGCTGGGTAGTAATCATTTGTCTTGTTACATTCTCTTAGCACATACCTAATCCTAAGTATGACCTTTACCCCTCTGTGCCCCTGCAGCTGGTGCCATACTGGGAGAAGACCTTCAGCATTGACCTGTCATCTCCTCAGATCGGTGTGGTGGACGTGGAGGATGTGAGTCTCTAATAGGAGTATAGATGTAGGGTAATACATGTAAGGTGGGCAAGCCAAGGGCGACAGTGGCAGGAAAATGTTTGTGAGATGGTAAGATTTTTTTCTGCTTATGTCTGTCTGTATTTCAGGCTGACAGTGTGTGGATGGACATGGATGATGAAGACATGCCCACTGCTGATGAGCTGGACACCTGGATTGAAGACGTGATAGCAGGCAAAATCCAACCTGATGACAGTGATGATGATGATGATGATGATGATGACATTGATGACGACGAGTAAATTCCTCTTGCCTCTGTCTCAGGCATATGCATATGTCCACAAAGATTTAGTCTGAAACTCTGGAGTTGATCCATGTTTACACCATCACATTCTGAACTGCTTGCTCGTGGACTTGTTGAACATCAGACACATTGTTTTGTCTCGCTGTTAAACTTCTTTGCATGGTCCTGGAATACCAGCTCTTTCCTCAGGAAATAAACATCCCATTCAAGCATCCCTGTAAATGTTATAAACAAGATTATACAAGATTCTTTAGTCTGTTTTGTAATGTTGTAAATTCTTTTGAAGTTAAAATGATGCAGGTTTATACAGTCAGGAGTACCAAACAGTTTGGTCCATTTACCTAAAGTGGCGACTAAAGTTAAGAGTAATGCACAAACACAGGGCGCATTCATTAATTTTCATAAATTTTCTTCACACATTAATTTTTTTTACAAACGTACCACAATATCTAACACATATGGTGATACACTGAAACAAAAGTTGAAAGACATCTGTTTTTATCAGTAATATAAAGGCATACCTTTCTGTAAAGATGCATAAACAATGTGTAATAGAAAAGTGCTATTCAGATTAAAATAATGTCAGAAAACAAAGCTCACGAAATGTCAGATTCTTTTATCTTGGCTTGATTGTGCCCTACAATTAAAGTAACAACTAATATGTCCTAAAATGGGAATGTCTTTAGCATTTGTGATGCCCTAACTAAATTACACTCTGTCCAAACAAAGTATAGTGTGTGGTGCTCACCCCTTGCCTAGTGTATCTAATATAGAAAGTGAACAACTATGTGTCACACAGCATGCTTACCTGTCCACTTTTGCCAACCATAGACTAAAGAAATGAAACATAGACTAACTAATATGGGGGAAAAGAAAACAAGTCACCACTAGACACTAGTCATGCAATAAATGAATGGTAGAAATACAAATAATGTTTACACAGTGCGATGATCAAGCAAAACTACTGCAGGTGGTATGGTGTCCTCTTACAGAGAATATGAGAGCATGGTGAGAGACAATTGGTAGATTGGATGTGGTGATGTAAGCAGGTCATTGGTAATAGACAGGTGAATGGCCAATGGCAGCTCTCTGCAAAATTAAAAGGAAGCAAGAACAGTAACACATTCTCAGAGATATTGGTGTATTTAAAGTTTGAGTGACTGCCACATTTGAAACTAAATAACTGCATTTCACAGTGTTGACTCAAGACACAAACTGTTTTACTATGACTAGCTATGATTAGACACAAATCGTTTTACTATGATTAGACACAAACTGTTTTACTATGATTAGCTATGATTAGACACAAACTGTTTTACTATGTTACTATTTTAAGGGTGGTTTCACTACAGTGGTTCAAGCTGTAGGAATGCTAAAATTACTAGAAAACTGTTAACAGTAATATGATATAAAACTGTCAACAAATAACTTTTTCTGTCAATTTCCACCCTTCTGCTGCTTATACCAACAACAGAAATAAGCACAGTTAGGATAGGTAAATGTGGGAGAGCATTGCTGTTGTAGCAGAGCGGTAGGGAAGAACATGAACTCACTTGATGACTCTTACTAGAGGAGAGCACCACAAATGGGTCTTAGAAATAATCAGCAAAAAGCCTCTAAAGGCACAACGGGTTAACTATGCCACTCCAGAATACACCAGGCAATAACAGTCCCAAAACGACACACAGATTCGTTACCTAACAAATTGTTACCCAAAGAGACGAGGGCAAAATATGAAAGAAATAGTCCTTTATTTCTTTTACGATAAGTAGATAAAATAAATTAAACAACAATTAATTAAACTTCAATTTAACAACATCAAGATTGAACTCTGCTATCACTATTCAAACAAATACACAAAGAAACAAACACAACAAATAACTTGAAAACAAGTAGGCAGGAACCTACTTAAGAGGAGACAGCCGATAGGCTAGCTGCAACACCATATAAATGCCACACCACTCACACACATATGAAAAGTACAAAGCACAGCACACAGTGCAAATAACCCAGTAGCTGGAGCAATGACCCCCTCTTAAAGAACACCCAGCCCCATACAAATATACAAACAAAAACAATAGCTTCCAGTCCTTACAGGAACAGAATCCAAAACAAACAAATAGGGACTAAATACAAACAATATATATTTAGAAAACAACTACAAAAAACAAAGAACTTAATAAAGCTTAAATTAATTCAACTTAAACCAAAATCACTTTATAAATCTAAGTAAACAGTATACGGGACTCCCCACACACAATGAGGGAAAAAATTATTCGCTCCCCTGCTGGTTTTGTACAATTGCCCACTGACAAAGAAATAATCTGTCTATAATTTTAATTGTAGGTTTATTTTAACAGTGAGAGACAGAATAACCAAAAATAATCCAGTAAAATTCTTTAAAAAAAGTTATGAATTGATTTGCATTTTAATGAGTGAAATAAGTTTTTGATCACCTATCAATCAGCAAGATTTCTGGCTTCCAGGTGTCTTTTATACAGATAACATGCTGAGATTAGGAGCACTGTCCACAGAAGCAATAAATCAATCAGATTCCAAACTCTCCACCATGGCCAAGACCAAAGAGCTGTCCAAGGATGTCAGAGACAAGATTGTAGACCTACACAAGGCTGGAATGGGCTACAAGACCATCGCCAAGCAACTTGGCGAGAAGGTGACAACAGCTGGTGCGATTATTTGCAAATGGAAGAAACATAAAATAACTGTCAATCTTCCTCAGTCTGGGGTTTGATGCAAGATCTCACCTCATGGAGTTTCAATGATCATGAGAACGGTGAATCAGGACTGGATCAGCCCAGAACTACACAGGAGGATCTTGTCAATGATCTCAAGGCAGCTGGGACTACAGTCACCAAGAAAACAATGGGTAAGACACTATGCCGTGAAGGACTCAAATCCTGCAGCGCCCACAAGGTCCCCCTGCTCAAGAAAGCACATGTACAGGCCCGTCTGAAATTTGTCAATAAACATCTGAATGATTCAGAGGAGAACAGGGTGAAAGTGTTGTGGTCAGATGAGACTAAAATCGAGCTTCTTGGCATCAACTCAACCCCAAGAACAACATTCCCACCGTCAAACATGGAGGTGAAAACATGCTTCGGAAGTGTTTTTCTGCTTAGGGGACAGGACAGCTGCACCGCATCAAAGGGCCATGTACCATCAGATCTTGGGTGCAAACCTCCTTACCTCAGCAAGGGCATTGAAAATGGGTCATGGATTGGTATTCCTGCATGACAATGACCCAAAACATGGCCAAAGCAACAAAGGAGTGGCTCAAGAAGAAGCACATGAAGGTCCTGGCGTGGCCGAGCCAGTCTTCAGACCTTAATTCCATAGAAAATCTGTGGAGGGAGCTGAGGATCTGCAAAGAGGAGTGGGACAAAATCCCTCCTGAGATGTATACAAATCTGGTGGCCAACTACAAGAAACGTCTGACCTCTGTGATTGCCAACAAGGGTTTTGCCACCAAGTACTAACTCATGTTGTGCAAATTTCATTCATTAAAATGCGTTTTTCTGGATTTTGTTGTTGTTCTGTCTCTCACTGTTAAAATAAACCTACCATTAAAATTATAGACTGATAATGTCTTTGTCAGTGGGAAAACATACAAAATCAGCAGGGGATCAAATATTTTTTTCCTCACTGTATATATATGCCTTGTGATATACTGTATAGTATATATTTTCCCATGAGCTGTTTCATGACTAATCTATTTTGGAGACAGAGGACCCCACTCAACAAGTAAGCAAACAAGTAAATTTTGTTTATATAGCACTTTTATACAGCACTTAATAAAAAAAATTAAAATAAAACAAAACAGAAAAAAATCTAACATGTACAACAGAATACAAATTACATAGTATTATTGCACATTTGTATGGTTCATTATAAGATGTATATTAGTATATTTACTAAGATAGTGATTGTCAGGGTTTGGCGGGCAAGAAGAACCCAAGAGCAGACAACGATTTAACCAAACAGAACTTGATTAAAACAAACTAAAACGAGCCAAAACACGGGCTTACAGAACTGAACTTAAATGACCCACAAGAGGGCGACAAGGTAAAAGAACAAATTAAGAAAACAAAAACAGATACAGTTAGTAAATAAATACAAACATAAACTGGCCCAAATAGATGAAAAGTATAAATGAATATAAACGATGAATAATCAAATACTAAGAGGCACAGACCAATGAAATCAAAGAACCATTGACTAATATTAATAAATAAACAACAAACAAAACAGAGACTACGGACACAACAATGATCAATACCAGACGCGGACTGACAAGGACGACCACACCGGACAGGACTCGGATGGCGGACAGGACTAGGGAAAACTCCAAACACGAAACACAAGCAGGAACACGGACTTTGACTAGACTGGGAACAAACGCGAACAAAGACTAGGTTGAACTGGGGCAATAGATAACGAACAGAGAGCGAGTCAAGAAGATAAATCAAAGACAAACGAACCAGCACAGGACAGCAGACACAAGGGCAATAAAAACAAACGAGAAACAATGACAAACAGGTGCGTGGAATTAATTAATTCCAGTAATTGGTTTATGAATAAAGAGTTGACTGAACTTATGATAACTACAACACATTTAACCCATTTGAAAAATGGACATGCATTATAAAATACTTGTCATTGTGTGTGAGCTCGTACCTCTCTCAGTGGTCTATAGTAAAGTCTTTAGGACTGTAGGTCATTATGCTAAAAGCAATAATAACAATTTACAAAAACCGTAGCTAAGCTAAATATCAGCAGTCTCCCAGTAATAAAGCCAACAGGTTGACAGCATCAAAACTCCAATAATGTACAGATGGACAAAAACCTTGGAAGAAAACAGGATCAGCCAGGGGGGGCAGTTATCCTTATCTCTAAAGTTATCCCCACGTTAAAGCTGCAATTCATATTGTTTTTAGTTAAAAACAGAGAGCGTATAATACTGATGATGTAAGACAGTATTCTAATGATTTGTAATTAAGCATATAAATAATAATTTAAAAACTGTGAGGTCTGATTTTGTGATAAATGTCTGGCAGGTAGGAATGTTACAAGAGACAGAAGCATAATATTACTAATTGCAGCTATAACATTAAACTGCTGTGACTATGCAGGAAACATAAATGTAGACTCTAACCGAAAGGGTCCCAGGTTCTGGTTTAGCTAGTTAATGCAGCCTAACATTGAGTAATAAATCCATAGGACTCTATGTAGGCTAGATTAAAGAGATGGGTCTTGAATCTATATTTAACCCTCTGGAGTCTGAGGGGGTTTTTGGGCCCTGGAAAAGTTTGGACATGCTCTGATATTTGTGCTTTTTTAAGCCATTGAAAACATTTTTAATTGCTTAAGTATGGTTACACTGTATACAGCACAAACTGTGCTACAATAATATCTCAACCATATGCATGCATGTGTTTTTGAGAAAATGGTGTTTATGCATAAAAGGTAAAAATAATACTTTTTAAATTGATTAAAATAAGGCCAGAAAACACACACAAAGTGTGAGTTTTTGGTACACAATGGTGTAAAAATCATGTTTTACAGTATATCACATAAAACAATAGATGTAGAATGACAGAAGTCACAGGAAAAGTCACGTTTTTTATTTTCATTCTGCTTTTTATATACATAAACGGATAGTAGTGTACATGTAAACATATGTATGTATGGGTAGTAGATAGAGTATAGAATATTACACATCTTTGTGCCACTCCTGGAAACAGTTCCTGTTCAAC
>JAZGTI010004312.1:0-28475 GCA_036877585.1 Botia kubotai | reverse complement strand
GCGCAGGCCAGGGGTACAACATGCCTGCCGGTCATCATGGAAATCACCCCACTATCCCCAAAACTCTTCTACACACATATAAACACATAAACATAAACACACACAGGTTTGTTTTACTATAAGTGTGAACATCTCATAGACTTCATTGATTTTTATACCAAACAAATGATATTTGCTAACTGCTAACCTTAAAGGTCACCCTGACACAAACCTGTTGACAATATTAGGCATTATATATACTGTACATATATAATATATAAAATATCTATAATATATTTGTCAGTTTTTAACATTTATATTACATTGACCGGGCTACATTTTCATTTTTCTTTAAAGTACTTTTGGATGTAAACATGAGGCTACAGACATGCTAATTTTGTTAAGCTAACGTTGACAAAGACGTGTATTCTTTAAAGTTTTCATTAAAAATATTAAATGTTGTATAAATAAAAAGTCAAATCTTCTGACGTGATTTTAATCTTTCAATATCTCTAATATAAGTTGTATTTTTAAGCTTGGGCAGAATGAACTTATCCGTGGTGGTTGGAATTTAACCAAGGTACTGACATTATCAAGCAACAATAAACAAAAAGCAATAAAAACGTATGTGTATACAAACGTTCATCATTTTCCCATCATGCACACGACTCTGGCAGCGTTTGATGTTTGTTCTATTCTTTGTACTGGCTCCTCCTTTCCCTGAGGACGGCATAATGTTTTCTTGTCTTTTCTTGTTCTGATGACATCATCATAGTACCCGTCTCGTAAGCAAAGAGATTCAACAGAGAACTGCTATTAAATTGCTAAACAATGCGTTTCATTGTGGGGAATTTTCAGATGAAAAGTTATAAGTAACACCTGCTAGTTAGAATCAAGGTGTCGGGGATTGGCTGGTTAGGTAAGGCAGCTAGTAGATTCAGTAACTATTAACCGATACTGTGGCTCAGGTATATTTATTTCTGCCGCTGGCAAGCGATAGCAAACAGAAAATCTGCTTTTGATTTTGCTGAGCTGTGACACACGCTGAATGCAATCGTCTATTTTAGGAAAAAACAAATCAAGCTCTTTGATGTATCCCGCCCTAATCTTCTGTATAAGTAGAAATCATGTCGAAATTCTGCATGGACTTCAAAACAAAATATGATGATATGTGTAAATTAGGAAGGAAATGGTTTCATATAACTTTCTATGTTGTTAGTAACTTAATTTATTTACTAAGGTGTGACTGATTTATGTTATGAAACGAAACTCATATGCCTCATGAAACTAGATCTGGGTACAGTGTGTTTGTATGTCTGATATATATATATAAAAGTAAAGCTACTGTCAACCTCAACATTGATCCTTCTTCAGCCCAGCTGTCAATCAAAAAATACTTCTCTCTTTCTCTCTCTCTCTCTCTCTCTCTCTCACACACACACACACACACACACACACACACACACACACAGATGTGGAATGTAGCTTGTGGTCTGATCAAAGACTTTACACCCTGCCTCAACAACACACACTACAGTGCTGTATGAGCGTGTGTGTGTGTCTGTGTGCGTCGCTCTGCTTTCTAATGTCGTGAGGTCACTGGAAAGGTCAGTGGAACTCACCACACCTGTTATACAACACACACACACAAACAAACATGTTTATTAGAGTGCAGAAACTGATAGCTTGTGAAATGTCAAAGGCAGAAACATATCCTAAATGTCACTCTGTATGTGTGTGTGTGTGTGTGTGTGTGTGTACACTCATCTGTGAAGGCTCAGACTCAATGTTAAAGTAACATTTAGGCAATGATTCCATGCCAACCATACGGCCAAAAATAACATTTGAATGTTACGCACGCACACACACACACACACACGCCTCTGACACATTTTCATGTTTTTGGGTGTGTGCTTTAAATGACTAGCTATGAACTGTCTTCTGTGAACTGCATCTCTGTGACATCACAGGTCACAGGTCAATGACTTCAGTAATGTGGGTCCATTACATCATAATGGGAGGAAGGCAGCAACATGTCCACTTGCGGTTTTGTAACGATAAACTGCGGCCGCGTGTGTGTGTGTGTCTTATAATGTAAACAAAACTGGGTTATGATTTAAATCCCACGTCACAATCCCGGTTACATAACTCACAAACACACACACACACACACACAGAGTTGAGAACATGCAGATTGTGTTTTTAACTCTAATACTGTAGCCTACAAATACTCTCTCTCTCTCTCTCTCTCTCTCTCTCTCTCTTCTCAAGCTATTGTGTTGTATTGTGTCATAGAACTGTCAGTGCCTTAAGGAGATGCAGTCTGTGACAGTCACATCTCTCTCTCCCTCTCTCTCTCTCTCTCTCTCTCTCTTTGTATAATCTGTGTTTACTCATGTGCCAGTGAATGAAGAAACATATTTGCCTTACAAACACTTTACCATGGTAACCATAGTGACTACAGTTATTGTTCCTACTGTAAAACCCGAGGCAACTTTAAGATTTAGGAACGGCGACTGTGCGGTTACCATGGTAACCGGGCGCACGGTTCATCGTTTCGGCGAACGCAACGTAACAATTACAAAACGATAAGTTAGTTGTCATAGAAGCAGTGCAGATTGCATGTACCGTCTGTTATGGCTTTTTCGTCGTTAACTATGACTCAGTAATGGAGATGTTACAAACGAGGACTGCAGTGTGAACACGTTGACTACACTGATTTACTGTGTGCATTGACCTAAACTGACACAGCTTGCGCGCGGTAAATCTCCACTGCTGAGGAATACTCTGACATCACCGCTCAGACAGAAAGTTCTCTGAGGACACAGGGCCTGAGGTTCGAGGACCGTTGCTGCACTGTCAATGACCTCCAACTAAGTAAGAGATAAACGCACAACGTTCTTGTAAAAAGGGATGTTCTAGGATCTTCTGTAGTAAAGCCTATTCACAGATACTGGGGAGAGACTGAAAACTGTCTCAGGGCCCTGTGGAAACCCTGCCTAGCTAACAATTTTAGGTTGTAAGAATGTTTCCATGTTTCCATTACGTAACCAAAAAGTTCTAGAAACGTTCAAAATGTCATTTTCAGACGTTGCATTAATATTATTGCTTGGTCATAAGATGTTATTCAAACATTTTTTTTTTAATTCTGTAACTTTTTAAACCGTTGTACCAACTATTTAGAATAACATTTTGATATATAACGTTTAGAAAACGATTTACTAACATTACTGTAAGAACGTTTTGATAACACAGAAAGAACCATTAGAGAATGTTAGCCGGCGTTTTGAGAATGTTCCCTGTTGGCTGTGTGGGCATTATACAAAGTATAAGCATATCTGAACTAAAAGTATCTTAAGAAAAACTTCTTACATGAATGTCACAATTTGACATTCGAATTGCTTTTTCATTCCTTACAGTAAATATACAAACGTTCATGCCTTAGGGAATTTAAGGTCAGGTGAAACCTGAGGTCTGTCTAGCATTAAGTTGGATCATTTTGTCTCTTTCACACTGACCCTATAAGGCAAAAGAACATCCTGTCTCTACCAAATAAGCATAATTTCTGACCCTGTCCTCTGGCGATACATATCGCCTTTGCTTCAGACTACACGCTAATCCAGTGTTTACGACTTGATCTGCATTCCCCAACCTAATCTGAGTCACGCACACTGAAAGTGAATTACCCGCAGAACGAGCCGTGCTCGGCTTCAGATGAACGTCGCATGACAGCAGCTGGATTTCGGCACTGTTTGTCCCCAAAACGCGTCTGATTGGGAACGGACGCTGCTCTGTCCCAAGCTATATTTAGAGATGAACTCGCAAGAAAAGGGAGTCACAGTCAAAGATCACGTACAGCTGGAGGGAAAACAATTTAGTGAACTGTGTGACAAATCCCCCCGCCCCTCCGAAACCACATCTAACATTCATTCAGAAATTAAACAACAGCAAAATTGTTGGTGCACAGCTGGTTCAGCGACATCGAGCTGTACGGATCAGCGCTTGACGGCGCGGCCCGCCTCCTAACCAAAATAGTTTTTGTTCCCCGTATTGAAACGCGGTTTAAAATAATAAACTGTCGGAGGCCCAACTCCAAAGTCTCATGTGGTTGCGGAGCAATCGCTCAAAACCTTTGCATTTTTTAAAGCGACCCGAAAAGCACCCAAGCTAACAGGGGACGTTCTGACTAACACTGTCTAACGTTCTCTCAACGTTATCACAAACATTCTTATTAATGTAAATAGAACTTTTTTTAGCGTTACATATCACGCGTCAAAAATGTTATTCGTAAGTTGATAGTGAAACGCTTTAAAAACTGTGCGGAAAAAAATTTTGAAAAACGTTCTTATAAACAATAAATAACAAAAAATTGACATTTTGAACGTTCCTGAAACAGTCAAAACGTTTTTGTTACTTAACGGAAACGTTAAGAAAACATTCTTACTACCTAAAACTGTAAGCTGGGAAGCTGTCAGCTCTACATTGGGTCCACAGTCACCGCTGAGTCGGTTCAAAGCGTAATGACTGTTTATCAGTGGTTTCGGCCTTACTGTTAATGACAGGGTGGTCGGCCATCTCAGCAGCCCTCTCATCTCTTCTTGGCCTCTGATAAAAGGAACCGACTCACCAGGCTTTGATACTTTTTACTCTAAAAAACCCAAAACTTGAGACTTGGCAGTCAAAGGAGCTACACAACAGACCTTGTGCGACCACGTGTTGTGCCTTCGGGGTTGAAAAGCATTTAGGAGGCCAGATACTTCGCTGAATTAATGGAGCGTTTGGTGTCAAGCTTCTGAGGTGACCCACCAACAGACTGGAACAGTAAACTCTCTTCCCATCACGCATTGCAGGAAAACATTTCCTTGATTTGCATTTTCGCCTTGTTTTCCAGACAATTTGACCAAAAAACAGGATGTGTTTTCTTTTCTCTATCACAACATATATACACATATATATATATTTTGTTTAAACGTTATTTGTTTTAGTCTAATGCAAATGAGCTTTTAATGACCGTCAATTGTTTTAAGGACGTCCTCACAGGACAACAAAACAAAAAAACATGTTTTTTCAGCACATTTAATCAGGAATAAGGACGTCGAGAATTCCTTGTAATGTTGGTTAACATTCTCAACGCATTGCATTAACTGCAACGGTCAGTTACAAACGGCTGGTTCTGGTGTTTTCCCCTTCGTCTGGGTTCAGCTCAACCCTTCATAGAGTCAGATAAGGACACATCTGCTGAGTATTATCCCCTAGACTGCTGTGGGGCCCCTTTATACATCAAACCCTTACATACTGCGCACATACGTACACACACACACATACACACGTACACACACACCTCACGTCTTTCCATACTTCCATTCTCTGTTTTCTCTGTTCTCTGCTTCTCTGCTACCTCCATCATTCTCCACCTCCATCCCTCTGCTGTTTCTGGGTCATAGCTTTCCTTCCGTCTGACACACAACATCTACTTTTGCTAACGTCTAACCCTGTTTTTGTTTACAGGAGTTTTGTTTAGTCTCGGCTAGTTTTGTTTTTGGTTTCCTCCTTTGTTATCTTCGGTTCTTTCATCTGGACCTGTTTTGCATTCGGCTATGTGTGTTCTAAGAACTTCTCTAAGGCGAGACGTTGTCAATAGCAGGGAAACGGAGCGATGCGGAGTTAGCGCAAGCTAATCAGTTCTCTGTGTGAACCTAACATTGACCCCCACGTTGACCTCATTTCCCAAGCTCACTTGAATTTTTCCCATACGAGTTATCAGAACGCGGTCTGTGATTACCACACGCGCTTCATTCAGCACATTCCAAATCTGGGCTAATGTAGACACACACGTTCAAAGGCAAATGTAAGAACGCACACACACAAACATGTTTACATGTACATCACAAATACTGCACCAATATTCTCACTAAGAATCGAAATGTCTTGTATATATCAGATTTCAATAACTCTACACTAGTGGATCTCAACCTTTTTTACTTCAAGACCCCTCACAATGTTTACCCAATACCTTACTAGAAAGATGTATATTCATTATAAAAATAACCAAACATTAAGAAATATCTTGTTTTTAGTTGTTTTAGCTTATTTTATACTTCGTCTGTCTTTATTGCAGGTTACTTTACACACTTTTTTATTTTGTTCTTGTCAAATGAAGCCAAACTGACATTTCCCCAGACCCGACAGTTAAAATGATAAATCATTATTATAAAGTTACCATTGTGAGGTAAGGAGATTGTGTTGATGATCTGTCATGTACTTGCTCATTAACGTATGCTAAAGCAGGGCTCTCCAAAAACATGTTTATGTCAATAATATGTTTGTTCATTTTTAACCCAAGAAAGTTATGGCTTTAAATAACATATGCTTTGCTGGATAGTACCACACACAGAAATTATTTTGGACTGATTTCACAGTTGTCCTGTTGTTGTGTTTAATTTAACAGCTGGTCCTGGACTTGTTTTACAACCAGTAAGTGTACACCTTGTGAAACTTTATCATGGCAAAGCAGACAGATCACATTATACCACCCTACAATAAAGACAACAGTTAGTTGTGTGTGAACATGTGCTTTTGAAAAGCCATTGTGTGCACTTGTTCAGATGTTGAGCTCTGTCATCCTCGCTCTATCTAATGAGAGAGAACGACTACATGTCTGTCATTCCTGTCAATCAGTTACCTGGCTTCCTATAAACACTTTAAACCAGGTGTGTGTGTGTGTCTGTGAGGAGGAGGGGCTTGAGAGCGAACACCAGCGAGTCTTTTAAAGGGATTCTTTGTTACTGCACGTAGGTTGTGTTGTGCCAATACTGCTCATTGTTCATTGAGACAATTCCTTACAAACATAACTTACACTGAAGGAAACCAAACCTTTTTCTAGTCACCAGAATATCATAAAGTTTTGAGGGTGGGATGTTTTAACTCGGGCTAGTAAAACGTTACCTAGCAACCACACTGCTAACAATTGTTCTAAGAACATTCCCTGTTACCTGAGTACCCACAATATACTAGCAGCCACAAACTAATACGCTATAAATCATTCCAAACGCCATAGTAACCAGACTGAAGCCCTGATGACGACCCATAACGCCGCATAGCATTGCGACTACATCTTTTGGAAAACACCACTTGCATTTACATTTATGCATTTGGCAGACGCTTATATCCAAAGCGACTTACATTGCATTATACCATACATTGTTTCTGAGTATGTGCAATCCCTGGGATCAAACCCATGACCTTGGCGTTGTTAACGCCATGCTCTAACCACTGAGCTACAGGAAAGCAATTACTATACAGAAAAAAACTCAAAAAACACATACCAGGACCTGACAACCAGTCTTTGGTGCAGAGGTCTTCAACATGATCCACAGACCTGCAAAGTTGAGCTCCAACCCCAATTAAACACACCTGAACCAGCTAATCAAGGTCTTCAGGACTGCCAGAAACATCCTGGCAGCTGTGTTGTAGTAGGTTGGAGCTCAAGTCTGAAGGCCTGTGGACCTCCAGGATGGATTGGAGAGCCCTGCTTTGGCGTATCAGTGTTGTTTCCATGTATAGTCGTGCTTTACTGTGCTTAACCAATGCATCACTAATCTAAAACAGCCAATGGATAAGTTTACAGGAGGCTAATTGAGTTAAAGGGGGGAATCTGAGGACGTCATCCCCAGCTCTGTGACTCCAGGACAGTGAAAGCAGGGACAGCGTGTTCTCGTGGAGGATATTGTGCCAGCGCGTTCAGATCTGATTAAACACTCTGTTGCCAACAATCAGGATAAAATCCCTGCAGCCACAAACGCACACAGCCTGAGGTCTCCACCTGAACTGAACCTCAGATTTCCACATCCTATACGACTGACCCCACATACACATACACAGAGGTTTCCATTGATGGGTCCCAGCGAACAGGAAACATTCTCAGAATGTTGGCTAACGTTCTCTCAAAGTTATTAGAAATGTTCTTAGTGGTTTAAACATTATCATATCAAAACGTTGTTCTTAAGTTGTTGGTGAAATGTTTAAAAAATGTTACAGAATTAGAAGTTTCACGTTCTTATAACCAAGCAGTAACGTTAATACAAACTTTCAGAACCTTTTTTTGATGTTTTTGTTACTTAATGGAAACGTTCTTGCAACCTAAAAATTGTTCGCTGGGGTGCACCTCATGTCATTCTTTCCTACCATACTCCGAAAGACTTTCCATATGTTCCTGGTCTCCGGAGGCCCGTCTACGTGCTGTAATTCAAGAATCTCCTGTTTAAATCCCAGACTCAGACATAAAATGCCTCAGATGTGCGTTCAGATGTGACTACATAGGAAAAATATACTGGTAGAAACCCACCATTATAAAATCAATAGATCTGGTCTTGGATGCTGATCGATACAGTGATCTGAAGTGATTTCCACAATGTAAGAAATGCAGTAAGATTAAACTTCATTTTACCTATTGTGAATTAGTCAGATACTGACTATTGACTATATTGAAATAACGTGTGCAATATGAACAGAAATGTGTTTAAAATAGCCTCCATCAAGAATCACACTTAAAGCTGCAATCGTAGCATTTGCCTCTCTATTGCCATCTCTGTTTAAAAGTCAAATGAAGCCAAACTGACAGAAAATCGTACCTGACAGCTCAAATTCTAAATCATTTTTATAAACTTACCGCTGTGAATACTGTAAGGTCAGGAGATCGTTTTTAACACTTGATCTGTCATGTACTTGTTCAGTATTTGATTTTTGTTCATTTTTCAAGTGTGTTTAGAGATTTCAGCTTTAACCGTTAGTCAGCTGTAATCACAATGTAGAACTGCTTGTCTTTCCACATCACTCATCAAATCACATTCATAAAGAAGACAGGAAACAGGAAGTTCTGAAAAGATAAGCGCTTCTACTTTATTACACATCCAGGTTTCAGAAGATACCATTCTTGTAAATGGGAGAAATTGTACTGCTGCAATTTTCGTTCATAAAACAAACATTTGTTTACATGTGCATTCATCTGTACATACACTTGTTTACATGTTCTAATTCATTCACTCCAGTCGACCAATCATCTGCTTGCTTTAAGCAGTCCAAAATCCATCATCACCAATCAGCAATTTACTTTTATACAATGCATTATATACACTGGAGAACAAGTTTGGTTGAGATGTTGAAGGTTTGGCCACACAATGGTTGTGAGAGCGATGTCAGCTTGTACGGTATCTCAACCTATCCGCAGGGTGTTCAACTGACAACTACAACCTATCGGATGACAGGTAACCTTTGCAGTAGCCTATCAGATTACAGGAACACCACTGTCACAGCCAATTAGGGTTAAGGGGAACACAAGTATAAAAGGTTCCCAAAATGGCTCCATTTGGATTCTGTGGGGAAGGGGAAAGTCCCTGATGTGCATAATACAATTAAATTGATCTTTAAAAAAAATGAAGGAAACTCTATAGATCTGTAACAGTTTCTGGAAAAGTTGGATTACATGTTTTTACTATAAAGCAAATATTCCCCACTAATAGAACTTGAGAACAGTGACACGTGACGTGCCAAAAAACAAACAGAAACGAATAGAACACAAACCATGAAATGTTAAATACTTAAACTCTTAACAGAGCACCAAGAACAACATTTCTATATTTAATAATTTACAGATTGTTCATTGTTTTTCATTTCAGCAGCAAAAATGACAGACATCGAGTTATTTTTTTTTCCTTTTCTAAACTCGCCGCTGTGACTTTACCAACGCCGCAACGCGAATTATTTTAAGCGAAAATAAAACGTAGGAAGGAACTGTAATAAAATAACAGCCTTAAAAAGTTGAGCAACTTTTACTGGCTTACAAAATGTAACAGCAGGATACTAAAGAAGTAAGGAGCAGTACTGCTGTCTGTAGAGTTAGATGTTTACCGTACCGTACTGAACCGTAACCGGTCTTCTGTTCAGTCGGACCTGCGAGTGGTGATATAATTTGATCAGTAACGTTAGTTCAGTCATGGGATTTACAAGCCTGTAAATGTGATTGCTTAAGCTGTTTATTTAGCCCAATCTGGACTGTAAGGCCCTGTGCCTGTAAAAAATAGGAATAAAATTAGAACTTCAAAACGTTTATACTAAACGAACAAAAATAATCACATGTATGTTCTATATGTGATGTATGCTAACCGATGTCATTCTAGAGGATGTCACGTGAGCGCTATGACACGAAAGATGAGCTGGTAAAGGTTTGACAGCCATCACAGTGTGTGTTTGACAGCATGAGGTCAGCCATGGCTCACAGTGCTTAGACACAGTGTGTGTGTGTAAACGCTTTCAAAATAAAAGTCCTGAGGTCAGGTCTGGGTGCTTGAGGTCATCCGTACCGGGTGTATACAGGTGTGTTCAGCTGACGGTTGTATCGTAGTGTGTAATACCATCCGTATTTGTAATGTCTGGTCGCACGATGAAAAACCGCTACGACAAAACACTGTTGAGGGTTGCTATCGTACAAACCCACATGGCTGCTCCGTTGAGCATCCCTGTACCAAAAACATTTCTTTAACGTTTGCTACTAATAATGTACCATCATTTACAAAATTGTCAAAAATTGCTTGAGAAACAACAAGTGCAGTACCATTGCTTGTACCTCAATGCAGAAAGGTGCTGTAGTACCATTTTTAATGGTCAAATCTTAACAGCAATTTGTACCAAGTCTGTAACAGCTATCGGCTGGACAGTGTTAACCAAGTTCTGGTAATGTCTGAGGAAGTATGCACAGTGAAAGCTCGGTTTTGAGGGATCCAGGCTGTGGGAGATCTAAGGTTAGAATCCAGCATTCGTGAGGTCCGGATATGTTACGAGGTCAGTTTTGTCCATATGGTTTTGGTAGAGTCCGGGTGATGGTATGGTCCAGGTAAATTAGGTTGGTGAAATGAGTTTGAGGTCCAGTTTTCTGAGGTCCGGTTTGTGGTAAATGGTGAGAGATTTTGTGGCTTTCTACTCTTCATTCTGGGGAAAAAGGAAAACAGACACAAAGGTTAGTCGATAAAAGTCACAGACGAACAGGAAACAAAACACACGCATTATTTAGAGTAGAAACAGACGGTTAATCTGCTTTTTAGGAACACATGTCTGTATCTCTTTCTCACACATAAAAAACAAACAAATCCTTCTTTTTATTCATTTGAAAGCACCACTCGTTCCTGGACATTCCATTTTTGTCTGACCTTGCCAACAATTGATAAACAAGCATCATCAACACAGACTCGAATGATCAGAGACCCAGCTAACAATATTAGGTTGTAAGACCTAAGTACTTTCCTTGCTAAGTAAAAAAAACGTTCTAGGAATATTATATTATTATTCTTATTAAACGTATTAAAAACATTCTACTAATGTTACTGCAGGAATGTTTTTGATAACTAAGAGAACTTTTTAAAGAAAGTTAGGCAACGTTCTGATAACGTTCCCTGTTAGCTTGGAAGGAGCCGAAAGCTGATGACATTATAGCTTAAAGAGACGCAGAGAGACCTGCAGACGATCCCCACCGAATCTTGTTCCTTGTGCTTTATCCGTTCACAAGTGTGTGCGCGCGTTCCTAACTCTTGCCCTGTCCAAATCTCACCTCTAATCCACTCAGACACACACAAACAACTATGAGCTGTTGTCATTATATAACACTCTCACTGGCGGTGATTAAAAGATCAGAACGTAGCCGCGCACATTAGCACGCGCACCTGTTCACAATCACCACATGAAGATGTTACTGATGGGAGTCTTAACACGGTGTGTATGATTGCTTACGACTTCATTACATACTCGTGTAACTCCAAATATGTATTTGTCCTCAAACCTTGTTAGCTGCCTTCACATACAGCATTTTAAGGCAAAGCAGACTGGCGTATTCTAATGCTGACCTAAAATAAACTGCTGCCCTCTTTTCATTTAACTGGCATTATTGTGACAAGCACTACCCTGGAAAACAGGCCAAGCACACAACCTCGCCTATGTTGCCCAGTGAGTGTATTTGTTTAGACTGGTCTGATTTAGTTCCAAACCTTTTACCTGAATCTGTTGTTGCTCTGGTCGCGGTCGTTATGATGTCATTCGCGAAACAGCGCACGCCATTACAACATGGAGCGACTGACCTGATTTGTTTTTCACCATTCAAAACAAATACAAATACTCCTCGCTCGCGTTACCTAACCTCCAGAATCAATTCTTTTATCCCTTTTTATAACCTGCTTTAATTATAGCTGTTTCAAAACACATTTACACACATGCGTTCCCGTCACAGATGCTGTTTTATTTAAACAGCTGGCAATGAAAACAGTAACACTTTGCGATCTCATACATGTAAATATAGCACTGCATAAACTCTACCTGGACAAAGCAATCCCACAATGCATTGTGATTTTGTTCAAATGGCGTAGCAGTCAAGGAAAACGCCAGATGCATGTTCTTTCCTGTACCGCTACAAAATTCTGTGCAAATAAAAACTTCTATTTCAGTATTTGTGTGCGCAGTTTTCTTTTTGCTTATGCGATTACTGACGACTAGCTTAAAACATGCTAATATTAGAGTCTAATGGATTCAACTGTAAGCATTAGAGGAGTCTGTTCCCATGAACGCCATGCAAATAAGTAATCTAAGATTCTACTGTGATTTGGACACTGGTTCAGAAGTGAAGGTAAATTCATGGGATCTGTCTGTTGAAAGATTTGTTTAGGTCATTACATTAAACACGCCCCGTATGAGCGAGTTATTTGTGTACGTGCAACGGAACGCCCATGAGGTCCAACCACAGAGGAAAGCGATGGAAAAATGACACTAGGCCCTGTGATGCAGCTGAGGAGAGGTAGGCCCCAGTACGGAGCTCACAGTTGTTCTGATTAGGCCTCAGCATATATCAACTGGAAAGACGGACCAGGCCTGAGCTCGGAGCTGAAGCAACAGTGGCTTGAGAAACCTCAGCTATAAATACAGCGCTGTGTTGCAGCAGCGCAAAGAGCCGCGTGCCTGACGGAGCGGCGGGACAACATGAAAGCCCCCTCACATCTCCTCTGCAACCCCCAAGTCAGGCGCTTTTATAGGCGGCCATTTTTAGGGCCTCTTTCCTCTTTACTTAGAAAACCAGAGAGATGAAGAAAATTGCAGAGAATAAAATTACAAGCTGCCGGACGGCGCAAACACACAGTGTGGGACGAAAAAGCGGCAACTCGCAAATCAAAAATACTGCTCCCGGAATGAGGGGGGCGGAGCTACCCGTCGTATTTTGCATTACCGGAATTCTTGTTGTAGAATTATAATGACCGAATGAGAGCACTGCAACATGCAAAAAGTGAGAGAGAGAGAAAGAGGGAGACAGAGAAAACGAAACAAAGTCTGACCACACAATGATGCTAGGGTCGTCAAGGTGTTGCTATGCAGTTGCTTATAGGTGTTTTAGGTGACTGTCAGCCTGTTGCAGGCTTTCCATGACTATATACATGTGGCCTATATCTATTTTCTGAAAGTGACTGGTCAGCGCCTGTAAATACCCACAAACATTTTACAACGTAACACTTGCATGATTATGAATAAGTATTAATAATCGTGTGCAGTACAGCACACTCATAACACACTCTCTCATTAGGGGACAGATATCTGCTGCTGTAGAGGAGGGACACAGCTTTACTCCACAAAAAACCTTATAAGGTCGTGGGAGAGGAGTGATGCTCATCTACCGTCAGCTCAATGAGCGAACGTCATTCAGCCAGGGAGCCATGTAACGTATACACACACTCACACACACACACACACTTAAACTCACACTTAAACTCACACGCACACTGTGCCAGGACCTGGGAGAGTGGGGACATTTTTAGCCTGCTGAAACTTCTACACACTCATGCGCACACGCTGTGGGGGATTCAGTTACGGATGTGTGCCTCAGTGTGAGCTGTGATTGGGCTCTACTGACGTCAGCACACAGGTCGTATTCACAGAGAGAGAACATTTAGCACTGGTGCCAGTCCACACACACACACACACACACACACACACCACTTGATGAATTCAGTCGCACACTTCTGAAGTGAGACGGGCCTAGCACAATAAAGCCACACTGACAAACTTCCTCGACTGAATCAATAAACGTTTAACCATTCACACACACACACACTCAAAATGATGACCAAGAACTTCCCGACCAAATCACATACGGACAACTTCACGTTCTGACAGTGCTGGAGAAGAAACCACACACACACACACACACACACACGGACGGACGGCCACATCAGAGGTTTCCACAACACCCCCTGAAGTAACACACCATTGCAGAATTCGGCTGTCCTTTGACTGTGGAACAATACTCCACAGAACTGAGGTAAATTACACCAAACAAGCCGATTTCAAAACGTCCCTCAACAAAACAGGGATTCAATGTTGGTGTTTGTGATGAACGGACAATGCCGCTGCTCGTTCTGCAGGACGGAAAACAGACAAAGCGCCTATATCAGCTCAGTGTGTGTGTGTGTGTGTGTGTGATGTGGAAGAGGAAGTGTGTGCCAAATACCATTCCCTTTAGCAAAGGAAAAACTTCCATCTCCCACACACACACCAGATGTTTTGCCTACTTCAGCAAGTCAAGACACACACACACACACACACACTCTTTTTTTCCCCTCCTCTCGCCGCTGCGCTCATCCTAGAAGCTGTAAACTGTGAGGAACTCAAGACTTGAAGCAGATTTTCCTTCAGCCCAAAATGGCTGTCGGCAGCTGCCCTCTGCGATACTGACGCAAGGTGAAAACGTTCGAATCTTTACGCTCCGTTTCTGACTCCCTGCGTTCCACTGGGCGTGAGACAATGTGTCCTTCAAAGATCTTCAAAGAACTTATCAGAGGCGGCTTGCGATGAAGCAGTTCACACGGCTCACAAACGCTCTCTTGTTCCGTCACGCTTTGAAAGTGGTTACATGTCTTGATAGAAAATTAGGGTTAGGAAAGAAAGATAACACAATGCTTATTGTTTTAGACATAATATCACAGTAATACCATGTTTCTGGACACAACAATGACAGTTCTTTAAATAACCTTGGAACTATGATGGCATGTGAATACAGTACCCTACAGGTACTAAGACATCTCTTACAAAAATTGGCATTCAAATGGTAATACTAGTATTTTATTTGTCAAGAAACTGGGCCTCTGTTGATATCATCGTTGTACGATGGTACAGTGATTACATTTTTTGACAGGAAGTCTTCCCAGCTAACAGGGAATGTTCTCAGAACGTTGGCTAAAGTTCCCTCAAAATTCTCAAAAACATTCTTGCAGTAACGTTAGTAGAACTTTTTAAATATTACGTATCGTCAAAAACGTTACTCTGAAGTTTTATGGTGGAACGCTTGAAAAACGTTACAGAATTCGAATAACGTTAATACGACATTATTAATACAACTGAATGCTTTTGTTACTAATGGAAACGTTTTGAACTGGACGTTTGTGTTACTTAATGGAAACGCTAGGGAAACATTCCTACAACCTAAAACTGTTAGCTGGGATTCACGAGAGAGAGAAAGAGAAGCAACAAGACAAGAACAAGAAGGTGCAAAAGGACGAGAGAAGTTCTGTCTACTGCGAATCCACAACCTTTCTTTAGAAGACCCAGAGCTTCACGCGCGGAGTGACTCACCAGCACACGTGATGAGCTTTTAAACAAAAGAGGTACGACAACAAAAAAGATTGGGAAAGCACGACGCAAAAACTGTTACAGAGAGAGAGAGAGAGAGAGACAAAAAAGGAGGAGGAAAATAAAAGGCGGCCTGCTTGAGGCTCAGGCATGCCTGAGCGAAGTCCTCTGAGAAACTTTCCACTGACGCGCTGACCTCAGCGACACACACACACACACACACAACAAACAGAGAAACACAACCAATCCACAACTAATGGCCTGTATGCACACAATGAGAAAAAGCGAAACAAGCCACTGAACGTTTTATCGGCTGCACGGCAAAAGTTATCCACCGCCAGCGAAGTACAACGTAAGCGTCAGTGCGTGAGTTCGCCTCAGCTTTGTTTGGACGCTGTCTGCTCTGTTGTCGTGGGGATAACGGGAAGAAGCACAGAGTGAAAGATTCCATCATCCGCTAAAAGCAAAGACGACATCATAAAGAAGAATTCTGAGCCGTGAATACACGCGTCAACTGAACGCGCGCACACACACGTGCTGACGTCTTTTCCTGTTGTATCTTTCTAAACTCTCTGTCCTTGTATTGGCCTCGCCCCAACCCTGACCAGAGAGAGAGAGAAATAAAAAGAGGGAGAGGAAAGAAAGTGTGTGTGTGTGTGTGTGTGGCTGGGGTGAAATGAGGACAAGAACATAACGGATCCAACTGGGCCGTAAGGATCTCGTCCAGACCAACGGAGCAGGGCGGAGTGGATGAACAAAACTGCTTCTCTCTGACACACACACACAGATCCGACAAACCAACACTCAGCACTTTTGCTCAACTGAATTAGACATAAATATGAAAGACACATGGAAACTAAGGACGGTCGGCTGACAACCAACTAGTTGATTAAGCATGTTTATGTAGATATTATCTACATTCATACTTGGTAGTGATGATGCTTTAAAGGTGAAGCATTCTGACTTCTCTGAGGGGGTTTTAAATACAATTTCAATTTAACGTAATTTACTGGGTTCTGAGCATGCCGAGGCTAACAGGTAAGGAGGTCATATACATACATACGCAGGCTGATTTCAATGGCCGGCATCTTGCACCACCCCTTTTGCGACACCACGGAAAGCCGAAATTCGTTAATTTTTAAAAATCGCAGCTAGCTACCTCTGCAGTGCTGCATCTCGCATAGATACCGTCCTGACCCTCACACCCGCTTCCACACAAGGACGACCGCACACCTCCAATGCCTTCAAAGAACAAAGCCTTCTGTGTTAAATCTATTGATAGAACCTGTTCCATTATACCCTCGCCGGTCCATCCAGACATTGTGATCTCTTAAAAAAAGATCGCCACGTCCTGACCTGGTGACCGTACCACTCTACAGAGGGTCCTACCTACCACTGCCCGGGCATTCAAAACACTTTGTTTTCATGCAGCCAATTCATACTGTCAGTTCAAATGCCTGTCAAGCAGTGGTGGAATAGCAGCATGGATCATTCTCAGATGAATATAACGAACTCATGGCTCGTGGTCACCGGTTCCATGCCAAGTCTCATGGCGGGAGCCGGAACACTCTGATACCTGGCCAAGCTCACCACATCCTTCCGTTCCGACCCTCACCCGAAATAGACAGCAACACATTAGCAGTGCGAGGACTCGGTGTGAAATTTCTGACAAACTCGGAGCTGCTTTAAAGAACAGAGTGAAAGATCATGCGGTTCTATCTTTGTGAAGCTTTGACGTGGGACAGATACAATAACCGCATAGACTTCAAAACAAATAAGCGGCGATTTCTGAAAGCAATTATCCGAATGAAATGTATTGCATTATCATATTAGCGTATTAGACTTAATACGTGGTGATTATCAACGGGTGTCCGAAACAAAAGTGAAAAACAGTCAAACACCGTTTTAGTACTTCAGTATCAAAGTTTATCACCGTTCTTTCAAAGATTTAGAAACGATGACAGAAATTAACCGTTATTTACCGTTAACATTTCCATTCAAAGGGAGAGTTCACCCAAAAACCTACAATTCTGTCAGCATCTACTCACCCTCATGTCATTCCAAAATCTGCATGACTCGCTTTTGTCTGTAAAACACAAAAAGGGACATTTTGAGAATCGTGGAAGAAACAATGAGTACATGAAGGAAAAAAGCACCTCTCAAATGTTATTTTTAGGTTTTATATTCTGTAATGGTGCTTTTGCCCAGCTGTGTGCTTTTTGTATTAAACATACTTTAAAACTTTTGAAATAATAAACCACCTATTTTAAAAGCTGTTTATTATGTTTTGCAGAAAGTCGTACAGGTTTGGAATGACATTTGTATTTTTCTGAGTGAATTGACCTTTTATTGACCACACCACATTGACCATACCACATACAGAAGTATACTACAAACATTATCTAGTATGTAGTAATCCACTACATATCTAAAGATTGGGTTTAGGTCAGGAACAAAATATCATGTTACACATAGAATCAATATATATGTGGGCACAATTCACACTAAGTGGATATTTTTGTCACTTTCTGTCCCTGCTAATTTTTTGATGCTATGTGCTAAGCATTATAAAACATACACATGAATTTAACTTGCGAAACGCTTATTAGGAATAACGACAGTTTTGGGAGATTTCTAGTTGCTCTTACACACAGCCTTGATCGTTTAATCCCTTAAACCCTCCTTATTTCTTTCTCCTCCTGTTGCGTGCCCCTTCCCACCTCTCCTGACTTCCCCTGCATCTCTCCATATCTCTGCCTGCCTCTACTTTAACAAGCAGCTCAGTAAAACAGGCACAAAGACTGCCGTTACATTCCAGCCCTGGAGCTACACACACACACACACACACCTCTCATTTCTCTGTTCACACGCATTCCAGGGATCCCATCAAAGAACAGAGCACCAGACCTGCCAACCTCTCATCTTTCTTCTGATAACCTTGACAGTGATCTCTAGTTTAGCCATTGTTTATGATTCTGCTTCCTGTGGCTTTGCTAGTATTTTCACTAGGCTTGTTGAATGACAGGGCTGTCTATGATCGATTACCAATTAGTTTATGCACACACGCAGAATGCATTACGAGATACTGTGGGCACTGTGTTTTGGTGCCTGCCGAGTTAACATTTTCAGCCTAAATTCTGATGCATTTCTGTTTACAATCAATTTTTATAAACACTATTGAATACTTACGTACTTAATAAAATACTATAAAATACTATTGAGAATTTGATTACTGAACCAATTTGTGTAGAGATTAAAAATGAGGTAGCTTCGATTTAAATAAGTCTTAAATCATTCATGGAAATGTACTGATCCATAATGAATCAATAAACGATGCTTTGACTCCATCCTGCCGCGATTCTCTAACTCTAGTACCGTAAATGCTCAATTCCACTATGATCTCATCTCGAAGCTCCGCCCCCAACTGATCGTGCTGGCCCCCCCATACACTGCACTCCAAATTCCCTACAAAGGATGAAAGAAAGAGAGGGGTAGACAACTATAAAGAAAACCTGGTTGAAATGGAGAAAGAGAGAGAGACAGAGAGACAGAGAGACAGAGAGAGAGAGAGAGAGAGAGAGAGAGAGGTGAGTGAGGACAAGAAGCCACTCTGCGGGGTGACCCCCATCACGGTGGCCTGAGGTGGGCAGGGCTTCCAATCGTCTCACTCAGACCACACCCACCAAAGAACTCTGTCACCCCACCCCACCCCACCACTGCCCAATCAGAATGCGGCTTTCTGAAGCCCCCGGCGTCTCAGCCCGTGGCCCCTTAATCCACTGTGACAGCGGGAAAAAGCACTGCGGCAACAGCGTTACCATAGCGATGGATGGCACTGGCAGTGAGCCACACAGGAGCGTGTGATGGGCCGGGCATGTGCCAGACGAAACGGATGAAAATGAGGGCTGCAAGCAGGGACCCTGTCAACGTGGACACATGCACACGCAACAAACGCACCAAATATAGCAACATGTAAATAGGCATGAAGCACTGAGGAAACCAGGTGATTGTGTTGACCAGCAGCTTACAACCTTAATGCAAGATTTTCCTGAAGTAGCATTTTTCCAGAGGAACATGGGGGGGGGCTAAGACGCACACAAACAGACACACAGGGCTTCCCAGAGTAAAAAAAAAAACAGCGGTTACACAACACTGAAGACCCCGTGCTCCCCCCCCCAAATATCTCAAGCCAAGCTCAAAAACAGACACACGTAAAGAAACCAACCCCAGCTAAGCAAGCACATGGACACAGACGGGATGGATTCGTGTACATGGATAAATAAACAAGTCAAATCAACTGCTTCTTTTAAGCACGCTGAATTTAGCCAATGAATCGTATAATCAAGCATCAGATAATATCTACGCCATAATGCTATTGAAACTGGAAACTTTTTTCATGTTTAGAATCAATTATAATTGATTTTTTGTAATTGTATCATTAAAGCTGCAATCTGTAACTTTTTGGTTTAAAATCTGTTATTAAGCAAGTACCTGACAGATCAGTGTTCAGTGTTCTCCTTACCTTACTCCAATTTGCAACGGTAAGTTTATAATAATGATTTGTAAGTTAATGTCACATGACTTCAACATGTATTACAGAACATGTAAAGTAAACTGCAATTTTGTGTTTCAAACAGAGATGGAGATAGTGAGGCAAAAGTTACAGACTGCAGCTTTAACATTTCGTTTACCGAAATCAAAATATTGCGCAAAATTATTAAAAGTAACCAATGAAATGAACAGACCCCCTGACACTTTAACGGGTCACTGATCCCATGATGCATTGTTTCTTTGGTTCTGTACCGAGTACCCATAATTCCACTGTGATCTGATTCCAAAGGCAATAAACAGAGGTGAGGAAAACACTAACAGCAGACGCTGTGTTTCACAGTAATGTGTCATCAATGTGGCACAGATGCATCATGGGACACCCACATGGTTCTGCTGAAACACTTCACGTTTTGAAAAAGGAGGGGGAAAAAAGCATTAAGGAAGGCCAGGGGGTGGAAAACCGACACACACTGAAGGGCAAATAAATAAATAAAGGTGAAGAATGCACAGAAGTGGCAGTTCTTTCCACACGGCTGCAACGCTGCAGATTTCTTAAAGCGCTGATTAATATCAAAGACATCCCTCAGGAGCTGAGTCACACGCTAAGTAAACTTCCATTCAAAAGGGCACCCGCACAGAGAAAGACAACCTGTACACAAGCTGCTTAGTGACTCACAATCGCATATATAGGTGCTGTTTTTTCCTTTTGTCGCATTGGGAACAAGTGTAGACATGCGAATCCTTTCTACTTCCATTCACAAATATGTCCATTTATCAACCTGTAGAGGCCCAGTCAACAGTGGGAGGGAAATCTGAACCCCCCCCTCAGTCCTCTCCTAAAATTACAAACAGGGATTTTCCATTAAAGACTCCAAGTGCGCAGATGAATGGGGGCTGTTTTAGAGATAATAATACGATAGGCATATTACCCATTAAATGTTCCAGGCAGGTATGATGATAACACACAGTTAAAAGGAAACTTTGCCAACATAAGTTTTATCAGATGCTCCTTTGTTAACCATTTGTCAACAACCACACACACACACACACACACACACTCACACTCATTTGATCTTACCTTCTCTGTTTGTGAGATTCCCTCTGGTCTCATCCGCTTTCTGGAAGTTTATACTGGCATAGGCACTGAGCTCGTCTATACCTTCCACAGCTCCCAATTCAATTGGCCGAGGCTGAAACGCATTCCAGTCTGGAACATGCTGCTCCCCGTTCTGTGCTAGATCCAGATCGATGTAGTTCAGGCCGTTCTGGTCATGACTTGTTACCGTGGGACTTGGACCTGAAGCGGGTTCCCTTCGTCCATTTGTTACTGTAGACGAAGGAGCAGGGCAAGCAGCCGCAGCCTCAACGGGTCTCAACCACACATTCTCAAAAGAGGCGGAGCTGTGGCGCTTTACATCACCTGGCGGACAGGTCGTCGACGTGTCCACTGACCCTCTGGTCGTTGCGGAGGCAAAGGTCTCCGAGCTGTGCCGCCGCCTTCCTTGCGGGTCAGCCCGGATCACTTTGGCGCACTGGTTCCGTCCAGAAGCGGAGTTTACCCGTGTGAACGCGCTAATACCCGTTAAAGGGCCAATCAAAGCTGGCTTTCCAGGGACCCCGTTTAATGTTGAGATGTCGTGATTGGGTGATACAGAACAGGGAGGGGCATCATCGTTTGGAAATGATTCTGTCATGAGCATCATTTGCGTATCAGGATATCTACTGCAGGAAGACCTTAGCTGCATGCTGATGTAGTCTCGCTCACATATGCTCTCGCATGACAGAGGTGGGGAGGACACTGAGTTTAATGGGGTGATGATGGCATAGTCTGAACAGGAAGTGGACATTTGCATTTGTGGGCTCAGCCGCCTGGCCTGTGACCCCACCTTCATGTTCATGTACTCAGATGATGAAAGGTCCGATGGGGCCTCAGGGTCACTTCCCGTAAACGCAGGTGGAAACAGTGATGCTAAGCTAGCTGAAAATGCTTTGTCATTGAACTCGATGTTGACATACTCGCCAGGACTTTTGGGTTCTGGGGGAAAGGGGCTCTCACGAGTTCGGGGAAGGGTGCTTGCTTTACTCGCATCCAGCGAAAGCCTTGTCGGACGCGTCAGTCGACCGTTGCTCTCCAACCTTTTGGGTCTGACTGCAGACTGTTTCATGTTGCCTTGACCACCCAGGCTGTCGCTGCTAGCGGAAGATGAAGACGAATCGGTGTAAGCCAAACGGCTCGAGCCCAGGGACATCCGAAGAGGGCTCTGGTCCTGCTTCCTGTTGGCATGTTTGAAGGAGCGCGGCAAAGAGAAGTAGGCATACGCAGGTCTGGGAGGATCTTCTGCGGGGTTGAAGAAGCAGTCTGGTGGTGTACTGGTTGTAGAACAGCTGGCTGGTGACATGTTCATGTAGTCTCCACAAGATGACACTTTTCCTTCCATGCTGTCAATGGAGAGCTTTGAGTTGACACCATTAGTCCACATCTTGCCATAGTTTGTGGTGCCATCTGGAGAGCAGCTGCCACTTGGTGACATCATCATGTAACCATTGGAGTCAACATGTGAGTGTTGCCGGGGGTTGATAATCTGTTGTGGTGCAGACACACTTTTTGGACTCATGGGCATGTAGTCACCATTCTTTAATGTTGGCGTGGCAGTCGCAACGCCGGGCAGCATGGGCATGTATCCATCATCTTTGTGATCTGGCCTTCTGCTGTCATTTGTTCTTGACATATCTACAGTTTCCTCTGGGTATGAGTGTGTAGGCATGAAGGAGTTTCTGTAAGTTGATGAAGAGGAGGAAGCAGAGCGGCTTCGTGGGTGTGCAGGCATCATTACAGTATATTCATCCAACGATGCAGCAGAAGACTGTGATGGAGTCTTCTGATGGCATGGAGTTGGTGGCGATGCTTCAGAAGAATGCGTTCGCTTCCTGAAACTTTTCTCCATTTCAGGTTCCTCCACTCGTGCTGGCATTCCCCTGGACTGGCTCCGTGATTGGCTCCCGGGACCAGGAAGTGAACCAGGCTTGGCCATGCAAATGTAGTTGTTAATCTCCTCCTCCCTGGCCGGGGGGGTGTGGCCAAGCGAATCTGGAGTCACACTGCGAAAGGAGCTCCGAAAGTCACATGGGCTGGATCCGTATTCATCTGAGGAGATAAAACCCCCATCGCTGGGCGAACCAGATATGGAAGCGCTGGAGCGTCGTGGGAAAAGGCATTCAGAGGTAGAACCGTGGCCGCTGGTGCTGCTGGAAGACAGGCTGACAGGACTTACAGCTGAGGGGGAGCACCGCGAGGTGGGCGTGGGGATCGATCTGCTGTGATTGAGTGGCGGGTGAAGCCTGGATCCGCCTCTGTGCCGCTGCGACTGAGGTCGGGCTGTGATTGGGCTGCTGGGACTCCCATCCACGGACGCTGGCCTTGACATAGTGCCTTCCCCATCACTGGACGCTCTCACTCTGAATGAATGGCTGTGTTTACCAGGCCTAGCAGGAGATGTGGCTGTCACACTCTCTGCCCGAGAACGCCTGCCTAAGCCCACCTGACTGGGGGGAGGATTATTGTGATGATGCCTCCTGACAGGCACAGAAATGGGGTTCGAGCAGTTGGACGATGACTGACTTTTGCTGCGGGGTCTGAACTCCTCGCTCATGGCTTTCATGGCTTCTAATATCGTTTCGTGCATGTTCTGGGCCACGACCGAGTCGTCCACTTGCATCCAAAACTCCCCGGGCCCCGTCACAGCTGACCTCCCAACTTCGATGAAAAAGAAGTTTTCGGAGTGACCGCATCTCCTGATGTTCATCAACTGCAGCACCACAGCCGCCGCATCTGAGTTGAGTTTCACAAAAATGATGGTTTTACTGGTCAGGCACAATCTGTAAACTCCAATCAAGTTTTTGGTTTGACCCAGACCCTTTGGTTTTAAAATAACCTGCCAAACTTCTTTGAAAGCAGGTCCCGGCGTGGTTTCGCCGTAATTATCCTCGCCAGCTCCACTGCCCGGGGCGCTTTCGTGCACCTTGCCTCTGTTATGAAGCTCAACCAGAGCTTGATACCACGACTCCTGCTCCGTCTCGCTGTCGGCAGCGATGGCAAAGTATTCATCCTTGGTGTAAAGCGCCACGAGATGTTTGTTTTTTGAATCCGCCCTTTTGTTAATATTAAAGCAGTTTTCCAGCGGTATGGACCTTTTCGGGGCCCCAGACTTGTGCCTCCATTTCTTCTCGTTTTCGTAGTACTCCAGCCGGGACGGTCCGGAGGCGCTCGTCGCTCTCAACACAAAAAACCTTTTGTGCATGCTTTTGGGTTTCCTTAAATAGCCCACCTTCTTCACGTCCGAGAAATATCCTTGCTCCGCGCTCGGGCTTGCCATCTTAAAAACAAAATACAGAAATTGCAAGAATAAGTCAACGAATCGTGCATGCTTTAAAAAAAGCGATCGCGGACATAAAACAATTTCCAAAGAGAAATATCCGCCTTACCTCTCAATTTGTAGTCAAGTTATATTGCTGAGGTTCCGTTAACCCGTTAGCGCAGGCGGAGCTCATCGATACCCTTCGTACACGTATGTTTTCAGCAGCGTATTACATTATTATAACCAAGTGTAAATAATCCATCGTCCGTCCTCAAAAATATTGCAAGTACCAAGAAGCACCAAAAAGTTTACGATTGTTGGAAAAAAATCCTTTTTAGTCTGGAGATCCGAATGCACTATCAAAACAAGCGCAGTCAGCAGCGTACGACCCCATTTACCCCGGACATCAAAGCGCTGTCTGAGAAAATCCCAAAAGTGCAATTAAACAAAGCACGGCCGAAAAGTATGCATCCGGTCCTTATTCGCAACCGAATCGTACCGAGTCCGCTTAAAACTACAGACTTGAACTTCCTCCAGAAGTCACTGGGTTTGCTTTTTTAGCGAAGCCGTAACAGAGACCAAAACAAGGCACCGCTCGCGTGTGTTTGTATGGAGGAGTTCAGTCTGGGTGGTTGCAGCCTAGCTTGTTACGATAGAGCAAACGGACCCGCCTCTCCTGTAAACGACCGCGCCGATTGGACGGATCTCCTGTCAGTCTTCCGAGATATTCTAGGGGGAGGGGCCGCAGATTGGAGACGTGCGATTCAAAAGTTTGATTTAGTGGCTGTTGTAAAGACGCTATGTAACAATCCACGGACGGTATTTATACACACGCCGTGTCAAAAAGGAAAATAGATCTTACTGTTACTAAATCTATTTACAGAAATAATACGATGTACTGTGTAATACGATGGAGCTATTTTGAACTGCACTGTTATTGTTACTATAAAGATACGTGGTAGTGTTGCATTACTGTATATGTAGCACGCATGATGCAATTAAAAGCAAAGCTTGGGTCTATACGGGCTCTCAAAATTTCATAAAGGACTGCCGCATATAAATAACTACAAAATAATACCTAATTATTAGCTAATGACTACTTATGAGATCCCATTATGATCATAGCAATTACGTAATGTGTTAGATTTACAATAATTTTGACAAAATAATTCACTACAGCACAGACTGTTGTTTGCTACGGCTGCTCAGAGGATTGACTTGCATTGAATTGTACAAATAGCCTACAATTAAATGAAGCACAGCTATTTTATTAAAAATGCACATAAAAATGTGTTACTTACAAAAAAGTGTTTATTAACTTGCCCGGTTGTGCAGTTTTCTGACCGGAAAGGCAAGGTCTGTGGTTTCGTCTATTTTCTCCACATTCGTTGCGCACTGCTGCCGCCTGCTGCCAGAATACAACATGAAAAAATTCACTGTTGTGTATAAAGCACTATTGTGGATATAAATATGATTTTTAAATGAGCGTTTTACATACACGGATGGACTTTTTAATCCTATCGGATTTTAATAAATACGTTTAATTCACAAGTGACACGCGTGCAAGCAGTCGCTGATCTAGAGTCAGCGTTTCTCTGTCCACTACAGTCCCCTCTCACGAGTCATGGAGAGGGGAAACTGATCCTAGAACAGCAAAATATTCAAAGCGGATCAGATGTCGGAGTTTCTATCACGCCTTTAGTTAAAACTTAAAACCATTAAGGTCAGTTTAAAAATAGCCATATTCCAAAAACTTCCAGAAAAACTTCTGAGTTCACGTGACCATAGATACGCATGGCGTCACTTCCGTGTTTGCAAAGCGTGATGAAGCGATGACAGTAAAATCTGACGTGTCTTACTGTTGTTTGTATATAAGACCAAAAAGATCTAAGATCTAAGATCTAGAAAACTTCCTTAACGCCTGACATAGACACAATAATTCGGGAGATTCAAGTTTTTGGAACATTTTTATTCAGATCTGATGGTAAGTCATGAACAGAAACTATTTTCTCTTAGGAAAACTACGTCATCATTGCAGTTTTGCCTGATCACAGTAGACTTACAGTAACATTACATTTCCTAGTGATATGTCCTGTTTGATACATTTATTGATTATAGATGCATAACATTACTTTTGACAGACACGTCAGTGACGTTAATTATGCGTAACAGCCAACATTTCACAAAGTCGATCATACTTTTCACAAAGCTGTCATGCAAAATGTCACATTTTTGAAAAGCTTATCAAGGGACTCCACTGTGAGAAAGCCATTATTTACCTCAAGAATTTAGTAAATGACTTTTATGATAAATATTATTACTGCCTGAACTTGCCAAAATAAGTTTTGAGTTAGAAAAGAGTTCATCTTATTCATGTGTGAATGTTTCAGATACATTACAGATATGACGTTTGGACATTTATTCTGCCTGTGTTTAACACGCTGTGTGTATGTGGGTGTATGTGTCCCCTGTGTGTATGAGGAAGTGGTTTTGTGGTTTTCTAATACCAGTCTGCTGTGTTTCAGATGCGTAACAGACAGAGGGGGTCTAATCTGGGGCTGCTCTTGCTGGCCTCTCAGGTGTTCCAGCTGGGTCTAGACAACATCCCACCTGTTACTCTTGCAACGCTGGGCCTCAACGTCTATTTATTCCTGTTTCCTCTCAAACCCTTGTTTCAGGTACGTTAAGGTAGCACAACCACACCAAACAGAGGACATGTGATACACAAAAACAATAGATACTCAATTACCCGTGTATTCAAATTGCTTGTAATAGCAAACTATTTATACCTCGTATTTTGGTCTTCATTCAAGCGTTTTCTCTGTTTCCCCAGACATGTTTGAGCGTTAGGGAGGCGTACTGGCACAGAGACTGGACTCGTTTGCTCCTCTCTCCGTTTCACCATGTTGATGACATGCACCTGTATTTCAACATGGCTTCCCTCCTTTGGAAGGGCATCAAGCTGGAGAGAAAACTGGGAGGGGCTTGGTTTGCATACCTGCTCTCAGTCTTCTCTCTGCTCACCGGATTGGTCTACCTGCTCCTGGAGGTGGGGCTTACGCAGATGATGGCAGATTCGTCGTATAGTTTGCAGTGTGCAGTGGGCTTCTCGGGTGAGTGTGCTTGTGTGGGTTTATGTCAGTGTGGAGTGTAGAAAGGTTTAAGATGGATTGAATTATACTGTCACATGCATGAAGTTTGTGTTTTTTTCCAGGTGTTCTGTTTGGGCTGAAGGTGGTGAATAATCATTATCATCCAGGCGGGGTCACTTATATAATGGGGCTGCCTGTTGCCAGTCGCTACGCCTGCTGGGTGGAGTTGATTCTCATCCATATCATGAACCCAGGGTATGCATGACACATGTATAAATGTACATGAGAACAACTACAGCACTTACAGTTAAAATACTCATACGCTGCATAGCGTGTGACACAATAATGTCTCTTTAACACACATTCTTGTAATTAAAGCACCTCATTTGTTGGACACCTGGCTGGCATTCTGGTTGGACTGCTCTACACGAGTGGACCCCTAAAAAGACTCATGAAAACATGTGCAGGTAAACACAACATGCTTGTTGAAAAGCATTCGTCATGGCAACAAATGCCTCCATCCATATCAACAGACATTTTAAATGTCATTTCAGGCTTAGTGACATCGAATGGCAATTATAGAAGGCAGCCTTATAGTTCATCAGGTAAACAGTCACAGACCTAACATTACCTCCAGAGCTTGTTAGGAACCATTTAAAGATATTTACCACAGTGCTGATCTGTTGTCATGGTAATACAAACCTCCTGCCACACATGTGTCCTCAGGATACAGTGGTTATGGGATGCCCTATCCTCCAAACTCCTATTATGGCCAGCAGTCATTTAATCCCAGGCACAATAGCGCCCCCTACAGGGACCCGTACAGCACACGCATGTCATCCGCACC
>JAZGTI010004311.1:0-28477 GCA_036877585.1 Botia kubotai | reverse complement strand
AGAGTGAAGTCCTGCAGATTCCACGTGTGTTTGAAATACAGTAGTCACTCCTGAAATTGTTATTGTTGACACTCATAATCACAACAACGCTTTGATATCACAGCTGCAATGAAAACATGCAAAAAAAAAATGGATAACAACAGTTCAACACCATTTGGTGTTTGTCTTGGTGTTGTAAGATGTGAAATTAGCAAATAAACATGAATTATCGTGGTGTCACCTCCATTGTCATTACCTGAATGCATCTTGGGGGAATTCGCTTTAAGAATGCTGGTGTCACTCCCATAAATAACCAAACTGTGTGTGAATGACAATCTGATTAGCTGCGGTGGGTATCTGAAAAATGTGGCCACTCCTAGGAAAAACTATATTTTTAGTTATTTATTCATATGAAACAATTGATTATCATTTAAAATAACTCAGCCGGATGTTTCTAAATCAACTCACATGTGGCAGGTTTGGCTTCACATGCGTGGCACACACACAGCCCCCGTGGCCAGTGGCATGAGAGAGGCTGAGAGCCGGCCATTAGGGAAGAGCTATAGGTATGCACAGGGCTCAGGTAATTAAGTGCAAACGCAGGCAGGGAAAGCAGGCTTCCAGATTTATGTGGCGTAATACTGCTCACACTGCATTCCACCACCTCCTCGGCCCAATCTCATAAAGCATTAACTACCTGACCATTCAAACGCACTCCATCATTCCCTGTTCAGCTCTCGTTTTTCCAGCACCTCACCCTTGTTCTCTCCGTCTCTCTCACTCTTTCTCTTTCTGCCTGCCTGCTCTGCCAGCAGGTATCTCCTCTCCACTGGCATAATGTGCCACCTGCCTGTTTGACAATGCCAGGCCGAGACATCAGTAATAGGGGAAGGCCGGAATAACAAGTTTGTTTTCTCTTTCTTCTCTTCCGCGATGCTCATTTTTCACGACAACACAGGCTAAAGCCATTTCCGCTCAGCGTCGGGCGGGGGGTGGTGGATGCAGGGTGAGATCTTCGATCAGTCGCTCTCTAATCTTGGCGGGGGTGCGTAAAACCCATTGGCCCCATATGTTTTGATATACTGAATCACAAGCTGTAGGTTTTGATGTAGAGCAGCATCCGGAAGCACAGCGTGTATAACAATAGCCACCGTGATTCATTTTAAAGGATTGGTTTGGCCAAAAATGAAAATTCCGTCATCGGTTCAATCTTTTATTATGTCATTTCAACCACATTGGACCTTTTTCTTGCATGGAACACAAACAGAGAAATTTTGACAAATGTGCTGCTCATGTTTTGTTCACGCTATTACAATGAATGGGAACTGAGCTTTTAAATTTCAAAAGCACCATCATAGTATATTAAAAGAGGTCGATATTACTTTTGCACTGTATTCCAAATCATGTGAAACCATGTGATAATTCTGTGTGATGAATTGACTCAAATTCTACTATCGAAAAGTCCTGACTTTTACACAACACTGAATGACTCATTCACAAATCAAACTGGTCTGTTTCTTAGCTTAACTTCTTGACCTGTGAACGCTCCAGTCCCCAATGATTGTAATTGCATGATAAACAACCCACCAATATATTATTTGATTTCTTTGTCCCTTTTGTGTTCCATAAGAGCAATAACATTCCACAGGTTTGGGCCAAAATGAGGTTGATGACAGCGTTTTCATTTTGGGGTGAACTATACCTTTAAAAATCTCGTGAACACAGTAATCCACCCTGCGCTGGAACTGCTTAAAGGAACCAACTCAACCTGAAGTGGCTGGGGAATCAATGTCATATTAAGGCAGTGTTAGATGTGGTGTAAAGAGACAATAAATATCTATGATAACAGAATGGCTCATGAGAGAGCACTGACCTGCTGTAACGCCATAGTGCTGCGGTACGAGAGTTTGAAGAAACAAAGGGCTCTGGATAACAAAGCAGACAGTTAATCAATAATAACCTCTGATGCTCATAACTGGCTGGTTAGGAACTCTGTCTCCATTTCAGATACTGTGCCATCACTTTGTAACAAGAAACAGATGCTTAGAAAGATAACAAGTCAGAGAAATACATCAAATAGGACGGCTATGCTGATCTATACCTCATGATCTGCCCACAATGCCTGACCTTGGCCAGGGGAATTTATTAGGGGAATAGCCTGGGTGTGTTTCGCACAATATGTTCATATTATAAAATGTAATCAATAAACGTGACACCAAAACAAGAAGAATTCGCGTTTCCGTGACGCATCGCCCTTCGGCAAACAAATCAGGCTTATCGTTTACATCCAGAGGAACGCTGTTGTGAAATTCATTCACGGACAGTAAATTGTCAGAACATTAGAGAATGATGGAACACCTGCCCTGAACTGCAGACCCCAAACATTACAGCTCAAGTCGATGCACTCAGCCGCTAATTGCATTATTAAGTGAGATAAGATCCTGTAGATTATTATTAATGGCCGCCCTGTGGGTCAGGCTATCGCGGGGTTGGATTATCTATCTACGAGTTTAATAACAAGACTTCGTTGGCTTCCGCACCGAGAAATAAGCGGGGACTTCTAATAGAGTTCCATCAGCAAGTGTTACAGTGTTCATACCGCTGCTACTTATTGCACACAGCTGGCGTGCTAGCAGTCTGACATTAAAAATATACACAAAGAAAAGCAGCAGTCTCTTTGTATGCAGGCCTCACTTCTTTTAGACAACCTCCCCTCTCTTCAATAGATGGCTAAAGATATTGAATGCGTGTGCGGGACTCAGGAGGGCGTAACGCTCTCCTCGCCTTTTCTATATATTCTTAGCCCTGCGCTAATTAATCAAGCAGGCTGAGCAGCACCCCAGAAGGTCACAAGGTCACATTAGGACTCATGCTAAGCTTCATGGGAATTCACCACTACCTAAACCCTAAAACAGAGGGCAAAAACAAATGACTTATGCATCTTCATCCGGTCCTACATTCTCTGGGAATCAAACCCATGTCTTTGCTGTTGCTAGGACTATGATCTACCAGTTGAGGCACAGGCATTATTTATTATTTTTAAAATGATTTTAGCTGTGACACATTTACAGCATTTATGATACCGTTGTTGTCAGATTTTGTTCAGTTTTAAGTATATTAATTATTTGAGGTAATTATATAACAATCTTGACAGACAATTTTGCCAATTTCTTAAAATGGGTCCATTTGTTCGACAGATGTTCGGTAGGACCTTTAGTCTGCACTAATGCTACTGGGGATGGAGTCATTTGTTGTCATGAAAAACAGGTGAAAGCTAGAATCCACACGTATAGGCTTGCTCTTATAAAACCATACCAATTTTTGGGTGCTTTTTAGCAGTCACTCTGAAAGTAAAAAAGAAGCTTATTGGTAGAGTCATTTTTCAGCTCACACTGTGTGGCTTTTCAGACGCGGAACCTTTGGGAAGTGCACCTGAAGTTCCAGGAATTCATGAAAAGAGAGCACTGTGACAGTCACAAATGAGTAAACAAAGCAGGCGTGATTTAGCCATTTATTACTCTGTAACCAGCTATTGTTGTTGCTTTAAGGAGGAGAGAAGGAGGACGGTCTCCACGGAGATTTTGGATTCAATTAAAAAACAACACCTGCTGAGGAAGCCCCACATCCAGCTCCTGACATCAGACACACAAAAGGAGGAAGCAGAGTCAAATGGCAAGGAAATACATCAGCGTATGTGCACAAAAACAGGTGAAAAGAACATTGGTTCAGCTGAGCTATGAAGGGGTAAAATGTCATTTTACCAATTGGAAAACTATTTTTGAGAGTACTTGCCCTGCTTAAACCAGCCTAAGAAGGTCTGTTGGTCTTAGCTGGTCACCTGGCCTATTTGGACTGGTCTGCTTGCTGGTTTTAGAAGGGCTTTGAGCACTTATCAGACAGTCAGGATGGGAGTGCATTTTTAATATGTTCTGTCAGGTTAAAAGCAGTTCAACTTTTAAAAATGTGTCTGGAGATCCCTGCATTCTATTCCATTTCACATTCCGTCTAGATGTTTTGAAAAGCAAGATTCCGTACTTTGTGAACAACCCTTGAGAAAAGGAAACTCCATTCCTACCATTAATAAAGTATTTTGGAGAACCGGCTCTGGCCAGAAAACTGTACGGAAAGTAGTTCTCCAGATACATACACGCGTACCAGAAGTCATTGCTCTCCTGTAGAAGCGAAGCATATGAGTCATGTTTACAGAGCACCTTGGGTTCGCAGAAAGAAGGGAAAAATACAGCTTACACTCAATAGTAATAATCATAATAATAAAAAAGGTGCAACGAGAACTCCTCGCAGCCAGAAGCCCATTCATTAGTGCTCCACAGACCTCTGCGGGAGCGATGGGACCATTTTCCTGCGTTGCATTGGGATCGGAGAGGCTCAGCAAATTTGTCGTCATGACATAAGGACAACGTCCTTTGTGCAGCGTGTCTGGAAATGGATTTGGAGATGTGCACCGGGGCTCTGAGGCGCGGCGCGCTGACAAATAAGCTAATTCTGCATGAGCGCACAGACAGCAGCGGAAGAAATCAAGTGACTGGATAGAAAGTACAGAGAGAGAGAGAGAGAGAGAGAGAGAGCTCCAAACAGTTCAATGGCCCTTTTTCCCCCACATTGCCCAGGGGGCAAGCGTATCGGCCCTGACACCTGCAAACTTTACCTCTGTTACTTAAGAACATGCTGAGTCTGACCGTAGCCCATTGAGTGCTGCATTTCACCGTAATGTGAATCACATTGTACGTTTGCCAGTCTCAAAGTGTGTCATGAATTCATCAAATAAGTCCCTGAACTAATAAATAATCGGACCAATGAATAAGTAAACGGTAGCTACTGACGGGCTTAAGATGCGATGCCGCGCGTTGCGCACACGCAGTCATGAACGGCATTATTGATCGCTGCCTCGCATGTTACTGATGTATAATAGAGGAACCAGGAGTGACTCCCAGCATCACGGCGAGTCCCTGCAGACCAGGCCTGGATTAGAGACCAGATTATTCTGTCACACTGAAGACCAGCTCTCTGATCAGTGCTTTATTACAGTAATTGATCACTATCAGTCCACATGGCACAGACGGGCTGTCTGAAGTTCAGTGCTGGAAAACATTGACTTCATATAGTAATGCGTTATGATACTGTGTTGTTTATTATAAAAGAAGCTCATTATGTTACATTGGAAAGCAATGCACTAAGTTTGTCTTATTTTTTTAAATAGCAGCTGACTAAGACTCTCTCCCTCTCCATTGTGGATGTGCAATGCTTGGCTTGCATGCATTTTTTTTTGCGATGAACAAATGTTTTACACCTGCAATAAATTTGCATACAATGACGTAGGCTATAAACTATATCACAAAAGGTGCATATAATATTGTGCATGTATTTATAACAGGAATCACAATTATTTAAAACAGGGTGCAATATGATGTATCTGAATGTCACATTACTGTGTTTTTAATTACCATGCAAAACTAACAGAAACAACACATGCACAGAAAACATACAAATTATTTAAAAAAATACAGTTTGTCTTGAGGAGAGCATTAAAGGAAACTTTGTTGCACTGAATCACTGACAAGCATGGCACACATCCTCCAGAACTACAATACCCATAATGCTCACATATATTTATGTGTATATTTATATATTTATATATTCTTTTATTGTTTTTAGTAATTGAAATGTATTTTTGTTTCTTTTTGTATTTTCTTATGTATGTCCCTTGAGATGCCTCTATAAAAGCACTATATAGATTAACTGTATTATTAATATTATTAATAATATTATATATAAAACGTATATATATATATATATGAATTAAAAACAAAACAAAGCCAAAAAGTAACAAGTTGTTTATCACTTGCAACCAAAAATAATAATGCAATCAAAAATAATGAATTGCATGCTGCTTGTTCCATGTGACGCTGAATCCTGCTGTAGTGACACTGCACTCAGCGTCTGCTTGCTGGGACTTCATTGCTGTTGACCCAAATGTAAATGCTCCCTATTTGTAGCTTAAACAGCATCAGTGACAGAACTACCTCAGGAGCTAAAAATTCTCCGACCTGCAGGTAAAGCAAATCTTAAATGAACTATTCCCCAAAGTCCTGCTTCAGAATTCAGGGTTAAAAAACCTGCAAAGCTAGTTTAGGCCACGGGAGCCAATTTTTTTAACTAAAGCAGCTTTGTGCTAATTTAGGGCTTCGGCTATTTGTTTCATATTGATCTCCGTTCACTTTTATGTTTTTTATATTAACGCTCTAATCATAAATCACATGATATAAATAATGCGCTCGGGCGCTTGAAGATGCAAGCCTTTGTCTCCACAGAGCACAAAACCAAAGGTCAAATGATTAGCTTTGCATGCATGCATGCCTTTAATGATTTGAATAAACCTTTGTGTCCGCGTGTGCATCCTCAGCAGAAGCCGGGATGAAACTGAGAAAAGAAGGACTAAATTAATGACTGCTCCGCTGTTTGCTAGCCTGCGTGTGCCAGGCAGATGAATCAGCAGAAATGGCCTCTATCCATGCGAGAGTTCTAGAGGAACCAGCTGCAGTATCTAAGCACTATACGACAAGGATCCTGCTAACAGGAGCTATTAAAAAAACAAACCCCTAAATTAGAAGCCGTGGGTGAACAAGAGTATCTATATTTAAAAGAGAGGCAAAGAGGGTGCCGTTACACCACACTGTTGTTGACAAGGAAGCTAAAGTGTGTGAGATGCATTTCATACTTGATTTTTGTTAGCTGCTGTTCAAGCTCCCTGATCAAACATCTTTGTGAAAGCATCGCTCAGCCATACACATCCGTGAAACGCTCATTCAGATTTATCAATACCTGTGCGTGTGGTCATCAAGGCCTCAGTCTAAACAATTCTCCACGCTGCTCCAGGTGGGTCTTTAAATGATTGATATGGAGTTCTTTAAGGAGCACGTTACTCCGCAAACACTCTCTTCATGCTCTGACTGCATTGTGAATAATTTGTTCCTCTAAAACACGTTCCCAAGGTCTCACTTTGGGAAACTCCAGCCATTTATTTTGATTTGATCCCGAGCTTATGAGTAATTATGAAGTGCCATAGGGCACATACCGCCTAGTCAGCAGTACTGAAAGCAAACATTAATTTACCATGCTTAGAGTCAAAGTATTAGAATACAGAGTCGAGTGTACGACTGCTGTGGAAGGCGGAGAGGAATCGAGATCATTCCAAACCAATGACATTAGCAGAATGCAAATGCGACGCGGCCCGACTCCTGCAAAGTTTTCCGCAAAAAATGTGGTGGGGAAATTATTTCCAGAGAGCCAAAAAAGCAAAAAAGTTTCTTTTCTCTCTTTGAGGAACTTTCTGAGTTCAGTTCAAGCGCATAAGAAATGGCTGCGGGACACGAAAACTAGAGAAGAAGCTGCCAATGGACAGGCCCAGAGGGAAAACACACGGGGCGCAATAATCCGCGGGGAGGCTAAATACAGTAACGCTAAAGCCTGTGAGGGATTCAGATAATGCTACGCGGGTCCAGCGAGGGCACATATAACAGCAAAACACAAGTATGATAGTCCAATGAATCTGGAAAAGCTAAAGCATGCGTGGAGCAGACAAAAACCAGCTGAACAGGTCTAGAAGGAGCAATTAAACAGTTACGTGTTCTTTACTCAAGATCACAGGTGCCTGGGGGGACAACAAACACAGCCTCAAAGGATTATGGATCACTTTAAGAGATCACAAAGGACATCGCTGTGGCCGTTCAGACTTGGCTGACCTCTTAAGCGAAAACGATGCGTTCTGCTGCGCTGCTTCACTTATTGAAATCATCTATGTTAAAATCACACCCATCTAGCACATTAGCAGTGAAATTAATTGAAATAAGACAATTCAGCACATACTGCTCAGTGGGCCCTTCCATCTCTGCACTCCATTGCTTTCATTTGCAGCCTTCTCATTGGAGATAATGATCACATTTAGCCGCAGTGCCCCTAATAAGATGACAACCGTGGCCACTGCATGCTCCTACTGATGCAAAAAAAGCAGGCCACAAAGTCATCTTTAGACGCAAATTACTTGCCGTGCATTAATGAGGGCTGTGAGCTTTTTTGGATGTTTTGCTCTCAAATCGATGATGATCCGTGTCAGTTTTTAAAGCACTCCAGTTCCACTGGCAGGAATGAGTGAAAGCACTGATATTAGCTCTGTTTCAAAACGTAACAGGCTGTCTACATATGTACCTTCCTGACCATCATGGAACATCATAGATACGGGGACGAGTTAACATCACAACATGAATGAATTGTGAGTCTGTCTTTAAAATACAAGCTAAAAAAACACCAGTTTTCCCAGGAGTCTCGAGTAGGCTGTAGGGCAGAGAGAAATTAGTCAAATCTAGGTGTAATCGGAAATGAGTAATTACAGAATAGGCTGATCATTTTTTAGAGGTGCGCGTGTGGGGGGGAGGTTAATTGCCTGTGGGAAAGCTGAGGGAGGCTCTGGGCATCTTCAGAAGCTGAGGGTCAGTCAGACACATGCTAGGGGAGAGAGGTCACGGAGTAGGCTGGGAAATTCCTCTCTCAGCTGCTAATTACCGACGGGGTCAGGACTCACGCACAAACACATGCGCTTGCATACAGTGCAAAAATATGACAAACTCTCTCCCATTCTGCTGTGCGCATGCATGTCATCTCTATACCTACATGTCTGAAAGCATGTTTTCTACATATAAAACAAAGAAATCATGCCATTAAAAGAGTAACCAAAATTTCATAAGCTCAGTTATAAACAAAAGACTAGAAAAGGCCTATTCTAGTTCATTCTAGTTTAATGTGCATATTTAACAAACAGCTGTGTCACTTTCAGCACAAAAACCTGCTAAAAAATCCTTTACTAGTGTATTTAAATAAATTATCATAATTTTCAGTACAAACATGCTTCTTTTCTGTGTTCATTTATTTTTTATATTATTAAATTAAGCAATAATAGATTGCGCCTTGTTCGCAAAACTGCTATTTACCAGCTGCAATTAGCTCTGCATCTAAATGTAATCTAAAGCAGAAGTTTGTTTATATTTCCGATTGATCGTGGCAGCAGTAATTCATCAAGCTATGACCAAAAGAAATACATAAAGATGCACAGTGCAGTCAAGCGCATTTTTAAGAGCCGATTAAGGTGAAATGCAGTGAGGTATTGCAAAAGTCTGCTACAACATCTTCAACAGAATGCAGAACTAACCTGCACGATCGGGAAACTGTAATGTACCAATTGCTTTACATTTTTTTGGGCATGTTTGCATATTTCCTCGAAGAATTCGGGTGCTAAAACAACACAGCATGTGTAAAAAGACAATGAATCGATGAATTCTCAGTGAACTCTACCTCGATTCTTCCGTATTGCCACAGTTTCTCTCAGGTATTATCTGCTCTGGACTGCTCTGCACTCACAGGTTCTCCACCATGTCAATCAAACCCCTCTCTCTTTGCCAGCACTTGGTAAACACTTCAGTCACCCTGTGACTGTAGAGACAGTCGTTTGTTTTCCTTCTGTTTTTCTCCTCCTTTTTCACTTTCCCACCATTTCCCCGAACACAGTGGGAGTTGTGCCTAATGAGCCACCACCCAGCATCTCCTCTTCTCCGCACCAGCTATGCAACCCTTAATCTGTGACTTAACCTGCCCACTGAGCGGCACTGCTGGCAGGAGAAATTACAGCCCTGCGGTTTACCCAGACTGCACTGTACCCCTCTCACAACATTTAATTAATCCACTGGGGAGCCGGATCTCGCTAAATATAATCTCACCGCCCAACCCCGGCGTTCCCTTTGCCCCTTCTGATGTGCCGAAGAGACGCACGTCGATAAGATCGCGATTAGATATGTATAAATATTGTTATTAACGAATGATCGCTTGGGTAGAAAGAGGTTTTACCACAGAGAGTTGAAGGTGAGGAAGATACAAAGGGAACGAAAGGTGCTTGAAAAAGGTTTTGGCGTCTCGACACAGAAACGGGACGTGGTGTGCTTTTCCAACCTTCCTTCTGTCTTGTTCCCTAAACAGTCTCACCGGTAGTGCCACAGGAACCCGGCTGAGATCTGTCTTCAGGAGGGGCTAAAGCTCACAGCGGCTGTAGTAATACAACGTTCTGCGATGTATCTGTGATGGACAACTCAGAAGAACAAATAAAGCCCTCTCTGGGCGAAGATAGAAAGAGGACATTCTCGCTCAACGGCCATTTCGGAGACCAGGTGTCGACGTTAAAACAGTTCTAGACCTGATCAATGTATCGCCGACCCAGAAACATCTAGCCGACCCGTACGCCACCCTGCCACCTCCGCTGTTCCATTCCAGCACCTACAATAACTCAAATCTGCCTCACATTCATACGCCCCACCTCCACCAAAGCCCTGCTGTGGGGTTATTCTCATTTCCACTAAAAGCACTTTGGGGCAAATGTTCAATCAGACCCAAGATGATCTTAGCTGGAGAGGCAACAGGAAACAACGAATAAATAAAGGGCCCGCAGTAAAACTGAGAGCAGTGGAAGCAGAGGCTGAAAGGATCAATCCTGGTAATTGCTGTGGTAGAAAATGAATCAGGCAGGAGGGGAGAGAAAAAGTGAGGGAGAGAGAGATGTGGCCATATAAACATGGAGTGGTAAACAAGTTCAGGAGGAACTGTGGGAGCGTGCTAAGGCCTCGGTTACACACAAACAGACATGACCTGCAGCCTGAAAACACACAGCACAGCTTCCAAAAAAACAAACACCAGGTGGCAAACAAACCTGCTGCATTCTAAATAACTTTACACCTTTACTATTCAGTTACTATGCCTCGCTGTACATGTGGAGCGGGGTAAGATGTGCTGGCTGTTTCGTCCAGCATACAATGAACTATTTTTTTGTTACACCCATGTACATCCAAACATTATATATGATGATTATATAAATCAATAAGAAAATAATGATCATATATATATATATATATATATACATACACACACACACACACATACACACACACACATATATATATATTTACAAAGCGAAGATAATGTTTGTGGAATGTATGCCTATAAATGAACATTAGCCATGAAATATTAAAATAAAAAAAAATCGCTCACTTTTGAATAATTAATTGGATAAAAAAGCTTCTAATTTGTGTTGATAGCATACATGTTTTACTATTGCATTTCGACTAGCCTAGAAGACAACTTGGGTAAAAAGTGGCACAGTGTACATAAAATCATGCAGCTGACAGGTTAAGACTGTGGCTATAGGTAGTGCTCCTACACAGGAAGTAAAAATGTTGAGTTTCTGCAGTTCTCCTGATGTCATAACGCCATTTGAGAAATGCTGAAGAGGGAAAAATGTGCATGTGAGGACGTTGGATTATGAGGCAATGTCTTGGCTCAGGTGTCAGGTCTCATTTGGAGCGGAAGTAGATGGTTGCTCCTGGTACAGCACTTAGCATCACCTTCCAAAAGCCCTGAGGCTACAGCAGACAGCCTTCTTCTATAAGTGCAGTGTAAGAATGAATTTAGCTGTAGACAGGAAGGTATAGCGGTGCAGGGACCTGCACACGAGGGTGCCTACAGTGGCCCAAGACTCTGCCCTTTTGCCTTTATGGGCTGATTTACCCCTCTGGGTAAAACAGATTTATATTTGATTTATTCATGAAGCAAATAGTTTTTTTCCAGAGTTACAAATCACTGTTATGTGATTGTTTTGCAGTGGTTTAGTCTAAGAAGTGGTGTGTACTGCATGTTATCATTCTCACAAATCGAATTTGTCTCTCGTGCAGTCTGGTCTTTCAACAGTAACTGGATGTGGTAAAACAGGGTAAAAACAAAGTTCAATTCCACCCTAAAGTACAATGAATATTATTAGGGGTAACTTAAGAGTTAGTATACCAAACGCTGTATATTTTTATTTGAACCCAATATTAGTTATTATTTTCTTTTGTGTTCCTCAGAAGTGGAAAGTCATACTGGTCTGGAATGACATGAGGATGAGTAAATGATGGAGGAATTTTCACTTATGGGTGAACTATCCCTTTAATAATTTTAGTTTGCCCAAAATGTTTGTGCAGGCCCGGTGGGGATACACAGCCTTAGTTTCTATCTCTGCCACAATTGGAAGATGATCATGTCTTATGATTGGTGTAAAATAAAATAAGAACGGAAATGATGCTGGTCAAAACATTTCTGATACAGCTTATGCTGATCATCAGAATGATCTATGTATGTCATTATATTCATGGTTAGCAATTTCTTTTATACTTTATATTACATTAATGATAGGAATTTTGGAAAATCATCCATAACATATAAAACAATATTGTCCAATGTACGTCCACTGTTACAAGAAAAACAAATCAACCAATAACAGTAGTTATGCATATGTTCCAAATGAAGGATGGTGCGTTTCTAGTCCTACAAATCTTTTTTGTTTGTGATCTGATTTGTTTCACATTTTGTAACTTTGCTGGGCCTTAAATAATCTCATTGTCATTGAGTTAAAATGGGATCTCTTAGTAACATGCTACTGGAGTTACTGGCTAGAAATCTACCAACTGGTAAAGCATGGTGCATGCACTGCCAAGGCCATGGGTTTAGTTCCCTTTAATGCACATACTCATAATGTATAGCTGAAATGCAATGTCACTCTGGATTAATGCATCTGCCAAATGCATAAATGATTATGAATTAACAATAATCCAATTCAACAATCCAACTATACTTTGTGCAAAATTTCTGTTTATCACATTAAACTGCTTTTAGGAACCTCAGAGCAATAACTAAAGCATCAAGGTCAACAAAGCACATGCAAATAAATATTTCACAATTTTGCAACTCAGTCTCAAAGATGTAAAACTCTAACTTCAGCAATGCATATGTTCATATGATGTAACACAAAATCAATTCTGACCATAAAGAGCATTTTTTGATATCCGAGCGCTAGCCGACAGCAACACATCAATATTACCTTAACGTTTCAAGCTGTACAAAATACAGCGTAATGCAATAATTTATCACAAAACGATTTGCGTACTACAGTACGGCGCGATTCTGCTTTGGTAAATTTTTCAATGAGAGAACAAGGTCAGTCTAATGCATTTTCATTTTAATGCATTTGCATTTTTATAATGGAAATAAGGTCGTACACTTGTCACTTCCTGCCACAGGAATCACCTCCAAACCAAACATCTTAAGAAAAGCATGGCAGAAGCGTGCACTTGCCAACGATGGACACAGCCTTTTCAAACAACAAAAAAAGACTCATAATATCAGTATGCCACCCACTAAAAGCATGAGTGTCGTTAAATCAATAATTCATTTACTTTAATGAGATAAGTACTTTGGAAACTAATTGCATGCTACCCCATTTAGTCAAGCCATTCTGGGGCCTTAATGCAGAATATATCTGCCTGACGTGGCTGCAGGACAGACCAGGTAGAGATCAGTTGCATCTCCGTCTGCAGTTGTGACAGCACGTCACATTCCTAGTTCAACGCTGCATAAGTTAAATCTCACACATCCCCATTACTGTTTTGCCTGTATGTTATTGGATGGTTTCTCCAAAAGGAAACCTTTGAATTTTGAGTAAATGTTGATATGTAATATCTATGCAAATTTGCAAGGAGCACCTTGTTGAGAGCGACATCTTGATGTTGCAGGAAATGCATCTCTGTGTTGGATGGGCGCTCAACTTTCCTGAGACTTATTTCACACCTGACCTCCTGTAGCGCAGGGTCATCGCATAATTACGTAGGCCGAGATTTGGTTTGTAATGTTTACTTTGACTACATGAGTGCAGCTACTTTCTGTCTGGTTCTGCGGAGATGCGCAGCCTCGGGAAAAACTTTAGGTACAAACTTTTAAACAGAAATTGTCAGCTTGCCTGGCATATTTGTTTGTTTCTTCAAGACGAACTGCTCTAACAGAATTTAATTGCGTTGAAAGTGAATTACCAATGAGTGAACCACACCGTAATTCTCCTTTCACCTGGTTGAGCTCTCAGATAATTAGACATCAAATAAAACCGTCCAATCACGTCCAAGTAGTTTTTCAGCTGAAGGTAAAAGTGATTCTCTGGATTGTGAGAACTGAGCGCTATTCAGCAGTGACATTATTGCATAGCAGGGGTATTTAATAAAAGAATGTGATGCACATTGATTTCAAGTGCCAACACTATGCTGTGCACTGTACAAAATAGCCAATTAAATTATCAGCTAGGCCTGCAATTATTTATAAGTGTTGAATTAGTCTGGCATTTGTGTATTTAAAAAAGGGACATGTCAAATCAAGGCTCTGATTATCCATTTCATTCCGTGTTGATCTTATTCAATCCAATTAAATCGCCTAATTCTTTAATGGAAAACAAAACCCAGACACTGCTACATCAAGTTTTTTGTTTCTTAAACTGTTGCGGGGCGAACATAAATGATTATAGATTAATGCAGTTAAGCAGTTTTCAAATTAAACTTTAAAATGTTAAAATTTAGAGCATGTTATTTAAAGCCAAATTGTAATCTTACATTAATTTAATTTTGACCTGTTTTCCACCACCCTTCAAAAAAGGAACTACTAGGATGGGCTTTGATAAATAAAAAAAATTAAACATTAAAACTGTACAACTTTCAAATGCATTCTGTTTGCATACTGTTACAATCTAGTCATTTTTTAAATCTCTTTCTCTATATATAACATAATATATAACATCTATATAAATATCTATATAGAATATCTATAATATCTTTATATATTATATTTTATACATTTATTCTGAAATATTAGTGTAAGATATGTGTGTTGGACCCATAGCAGATCATACTAGCATGCAAACTAAAAAGGACTTTAATACATGGACAAATTTAGTTAAAGTGTGTAACTTTTGGCATATTTCTGAGAAACATGCGGTATATGTTTTCCTGGCGTCTCATGTATTCCTTAGAGTCGCAGTGGGAATCTCTGCATCATCTTATACCTGTTGAGCTAACACATTTTTTGAACAGGAAAGGATTTCATTACATTAGCATGCTGTGCTCTGACTAAATTTGTAAGTTTAATCAGCTTCAATTAAATTACTCGCCAAACATAGAAAGTGAGGAGCGCAGCAAACGTGTCCGATGGCGTCTGCTTCCATCAGTAAAATCAAGGATGTTTTTAAGCATGCGTTATTTTTTAACCTACACGCATGTATTTTACCGCATGCGTATGAATAATACATGCGCTCACACGGACGTACACTTGCACGCTCATATACCCATGAGCATTGGGGAAAAAACTATATGGATTTATCATCGTTTGCATATATGAGAAAGATGCATAAAGAAACAGCAGACTGCCCAGATCTAGCTGCGTATCGATTTCCTAGTAACAAAACGTATTGTTAGGCCATGAATATGGAACACAAGCGTGCATACCCTAAGAGACTTACTGTACTTGATATCTGATTTAACATTTAACTGTTTAAAAACCACAAATTTTCCTTTTTGATTCTTAACAAAAGAAGGGCTGTATTTAACAATGTCCTAGCAAGTGTACTATAAACATCTGCTGTCTCCCGCAATCCTCTAGCTGCGCAAACGAAAAACCACGAGCATCTCCTGGGAGATGTTATTTGGGTATTACATGCCTGTGAAACAAATCTAATACATGACAGCCCTTAATAAATAAATCGTCCCTTAATAACATTAACATATGATATACAATAACATATAATAACATATTAGTCAACGAGTTGCAAATTATAATTTAAGCCTCATCGTATGTGTAAGTACAAATAAAAACGTAAATATAAAGGGTTTTGTTTTAACAAGTTGTCAGCATATAAACGAGGGGTTTGTAATCACCAATCAAACTGTAAAGGTACAGTACGCAAGACCTGAGCTCACTATGGATGCCTGTAGTCGCCTGTGATCACATCATAGTGAATCAGATTATCAAAAAGTCACACTGATAAGATGAAAAAAGTCCTAGAAGATGTCTATTCCAAAAATACGTTATCTGAGCGAGTAGCAGACAGTATCACAAAAAAGCCAAAAGCCTAAAATTTCCAGCCAAACATTTAAATTAAAAATAGTTAGTTATTGTAAACTAACTGTAGTGACTAAGACAATAACATGGTTTTGTGCCCTGATTTTTCTATGTACTGGTCTTTTTTTAATGTCTAAAAATAAGTTACACTAAAAATCTTATGTACTGCAGCTTTCAGACGTTCTACAGCATGTCTTAGTTTAGCTGTATCAATTGCATTATTTTCGAATTATTTATTACTCCAAAACAAACAATAAAAACAATGCTTATTTTATGAACTTTTGTTTTGACTCCCGAGTCGATAAAATCCAACAGCATAAACCCGGACAGATAAATGCATCAATGGTTGCGAATCTAATCAGGAGTTTGACAAAGTCCCTTGTAATCCATTCTCAAATCTGTCTGTTCATCAATCCAACAGCCATTTGTCTGCAAAAGAGATGTTCAGAGAGGAATCAATTGCCAACAATATGACTGATCCACATCTTAAAAACCTAAATGCATCTCTTCATAGATTTGTTCATTTACAAAAATCTCCTCCATCAAAAGCTGGGCTGAAGATGTCAGAGGAGAAGGTGGCTGTTCGGGACCCCTGGACAGTGAGTGATGCATACCATCATCTCCGTGATGAGAGAGATGCCGTACGATGAGTTGATAAAGAGGGCTGATGTTGTCTAGATCAGCATATATAAATACAGTTGGGTTTATGTATGTGTGTGCGTGTCTATATGCTTACATAAATTTATGTACACTCCTTGCTTGCTGTTCGATAGACATCAGCAGTTGAGACCATCTTCACCCGACCCCCCCACCAATATAACCCCCCCCACCCCTCTCCTTTCCTGCCCTCACCCGTGCTCTGGAGAGGAATGATTTAAAGGTGCTGAGATTTGTGGGTTCAACCCACGGCCAGACGAGCTGACACCTCCATAAATCAGAGAGGGTGGCCTGCTGCACGCAGCCCACCTGCAAGCCGCCCCCCGGCCAGACTGGCCTGAAACGCTGACGCCACGCTCCCTGCCCCTCGCCGGACACACGCATCTCCAACAACCCTCATTAACTCCTGAGCCTCAGCTAAACCTCGAAAAACACACACGCCGATACAAACACCCACACAAACAGTCCAGCGTTCCGGTACAGGTGATTAGGAAATAGCAAACCTCACCAGACAAGCACTTGTTCAACTCCCAAGAGGGATTCCCTGTGATGTGGCAACCCAACATGTTGTGCCCTGCAGCCAAACAAACTGCTTCTAATGACAGTAAATATTGTTTTTTATATATATATATTTTGATGCACTTTTTTGTGCGAAACATTTTGAAACACCATTTTGGCTTATAAACACATCAACAAAACATTCGTTTAGAAGTTCCCTCTGCTGTTTTAGATGTAAATTAGCCTAAATCTGCTGCTCCCAAATGGTGTGGCTTTGTTTAGTCAGCGTCTTTATAAAATACAACGCATTACCTTATCTAAAAGCTGCTGATGAATAAAATTTCGCTGCTATTTTAGAAAACAACATTTGGCACAGTAACTAATGCGACTACATTTGATGCTAACTAGATATCTCTGTACGCAAAGTAAAAATCTTTGCAGACCAAAATGTCGTGCTTAACTTTCTCTATAACTTTCTTCCTACTGACCTTTTACCAAGGACAGAAAGGGATGATGAAAACGGAAAGAAAAAATGCCACAAGTGCCACAACTGTCAAACCTGTGACTTTTAATCGGGCCAGGACTGTCATTGGGGCCCGCCCTCCACGGGGCCCGAACTGGGCTCGAGCTGGCCTTACCTGGTCTGGGACCAGGGGCCAACAAGGGATATGTTCTTAATTAAAACCGTATGGCTTTGGGGGCCTGAACTGTCACTCAGCTCGCACACTGTTACCTTTAGAGATGAGAGCTGGGGCCAGGCTGAAGGCAAAGGGGATGAGGAAAAGCACGTAGAAGAACCAAAAAAAGAACGACCGCGTCTAACAAAAATAAACGATGAGCGCTCCACGGTCACGAATCATCTCTCTGCAATCCACGCACTTTCTTCCACTTTGTCCTTGGACCACAAAGCTATAATTAAACATTAGTAAAACATTATGATGTTCTGCTTTATTAGAGGCTGGGTGCATAGTCTACAGTGCCTGAGGGAGACCATGACAAACTGCCTATCAACCCAGCAAAATAATGACAGATACTTGGTACCACACACCAGAGTTCATACACGCACCAGAAGAAGGATTGTCACTATTAAAGTGAATTATTTGTTCATCCATCTCATTATACGCCTCTATTTAAATCATTCAGCGCCAGTGATACTGCCTGTACAGCGTGTGCAATTGTTAGTAATAAGATCCATCTACAGCGAACGATAAGATCAAATTCCTCCATCGGTTCGTGATAAAAGACACCGCTGTGTACCCACACCAGCGGCGACGCATCAGAGGTTTGTATGTAGTTTTGCATCAGAGGAATTGAAACTGCTCACGTGGTTTTGGTGTGTAATAAGATCTCAGATCACCTGGACCATGTTTGAGGTTTACAGCACTTATGACAAACCTCATCTCAGCTGAGGTGTAAAGCAGGTGCTGATTGATTCCAAAGGTGAAACAGACACTCCCGTTGATGAGTTATTTAGCCGGACCGAATGTAGACGAGAGGGTCTCAAATGTGTTGAGTTAACCCTGCGGAGCTCATTGCACTAGGCACCTGGGACACGGCAAGACACAAACATCCTTAACGATGATTTGTTGGCATCGTATTTGCTCCCAGGTAAGCAATGCAAACATGCTTACCTGGGAGCAAATTCAACCCCTATAGAATTATATGCTTGTGCTGTGGATGATAAAATGAAATCTATGATGAAAAGGAATAGGGGTTAGTTGTCTCACTATTTGCTCTGGTGCAAGTAACATTCCAAAACACATATAGACCGTTAGACAGATAGACAGGTAGATAGATAGTTCTTTGAATGAGTACTACCCCAAGCTATTTGACATGAGCCATTTGACATAACAGAAATGTACGTATATTCCAAAGTGACTACATATAAAATATATAATACATTTACACACAGGGTATGAAATGTTTTCATACCCTTGATTCTCAATATTATGTGTTTCCTCTTGCAAATCTGGTGCCTTTAGTGGTATTTGTGCACAAGTCCCTGGTTTGTTCAGCTCAATGAAGCTGCGCACTGTTCTGACCAAAAGCCTCCAAAACCTGTGCCTCTGTGGTTTCCCAGCATGCTTTGCACACTTGAGGTCTCCCTTGCAGTGGCTGCATGATGCTGAGATCCAGTTTTGCCACTTAGAACAACAGAGCGAATCATACACAACTATCACAAAAGGTAGTAAAAGCCATGCGCATGCAAACATTTAAACAAGATTTAAAAAGACAAGAGAGTTTATTTAAACTATGTTATTACTTGTAATATATATTGAGACCTTTGCTATGCTAATTCTTTTATAATGCATTTGGCGGACGCTTTTATGCAAAGCAACTTATGTTGGATTCAAGGTATACAGCTATCAGCATGCGTCTTCCCTTGGAATCGAACCCATAACCTTGGGCGTTGCAAGCCCCATGCTCTACCAAAACATATTTATGATCTTTTTTTAAAACTGCATCTCTTTTTCTCTCTCCCTCTCTCTCTCTCTTATTTTTACAAAACATCTTACTGATTTGAAAAACAACTGTAAATGTGCACACAAATGTACACTCTTGTTAGTGCAAACACAGTAAAAGGCCTCAGGGACACACACACCAGGTACGAGAGGAACATTTTCACTTTTCTGCATTTCAACATTAGGCAGCTGTTCCGTGGTTTCGTTTTAGCCTGCAGCATTGCCGTTGTCCAGCTTACTTAAAAAAAAAAAATCAATCAGACGTGTCTCAATTAATCTGCCAAGTGGCGCATTGATTGTGCCTCTAAATTGGGTCAACAGGATTGTCTATTTAAAGGCCAGGACCCTTTAATCATCATTTTATGTCCGATAGACTTGCAAAGAGCCGCAGTGGTCCTGATGGCTGGTGCTAGAAAAGACAGCTGTGTCTTATACGGCAGATATATTCTCCCCGTATTCGACAGCAAACATCCACACGGCCATAAAACTAGACATGCACACTGTAGCAACTTCCCATGTGGCCCCTGCAAGCGCAGCACTGTTTTGATTAAGATGTGTGGGAACGCATGTTGTTATGCTAGCTACACCTGCAGACAAACTGTACATGTCGTATAGAGCTTTGTAGTGCTGTGTACACTGAGATGACTTATTTTTTGACTCCTAACGGGCATATAAACCTGATCATTTAAAACGTCTGCTCACACTGTCATTTTGCAAGTAATAAAAACAGATTAATGTGTTATGTGATTAGCATCCTGCTTAAAAATGGCTTAAACCAGCCTAATATGGCTTTTGGCTGTAATCTATGCACTCTGATTAAACTAGCAAAGACAGACCAGCAAGTTTAAGATGATTAAGCAAGTTTTCTTTGTGTTTTACAGAGCATCTGATCAGTTGACTTAAACAATGACTTAAGTGTCAGCACAACACCAAGAGACTGTTAGCTGTTAGTGTGAAAAGAGAGGATGAACATTTTTAAATTTTATTCATGTCCATAAGCACGTCAACTTAGCATACCTGTCATTTATTTACTAGACATTTACATCAAAATCAAATTTCGAATGGATTAGGTTTGTAAAAATTGGATTTGATGTACTTTTTTGCTGTTCAGCCTACAAACAACTAAACAGATTTGAGCAAAGTATAGATTTTTGCTGCCTGTGCATCACATATACGATCATAGTTTCCATGCCACTCGCTTTGGGGTGCTTATGAATGTATAAACTCCACTGCCAAACTGTATATCAATGCTGCAGGCTACACGAGCGCATCACAATTTTTTCCTCTGAGTCGCAGCTATTTTCATTCTCTCTCTCTCTCTGTAGAGTGATTTACTCTTGCTGTCTGAGTAGGCTCTGGAGGAAGCCTTCTTATGAAAGAGGATGACTGTCTTAAGAGTTGTGATGATGGATGTTGCAGTGACGACGTGGAGGCACGTGAGACAGGAGTGCCGGTTGTTTATGGATGAGACGGAGGTACCATGGCAGCCATTGTAAATCCTCTAACGCTCATCCTACGAGAAGAGAGAACTGGCGGAGGTGTTCAGAAAACAGACTGGTACTCTTTCTCGCTTACCAGCGTCTTATTGGATGCCAGCAAAATATCAATTATTTTATTGCTTCTACTCCTAAAATGTATGAGACCGGTGCATGATAACCTGATCCTGGTTGGCTCATTTGTTTGCCGAAAGCAACTCGGGCACCCGGGCCGCGCCTTTGGCACCGTTGAGCAAACGTACCCTTAGATTTCCAATAACAGCTAGTGCGTTAATAAGAAAGGCCACTGGAGACTCGAACCCATCTGAGCCACTCAAAACTTCTGCATCTCTTCTCAGCCAAGTCCCAACTTCCTGCCTACACGGGCTGGCTAAAAAAAGCAACAAGCCTCTATTAATGAATGTGTTTATTTATTTCCTTTAATAGATTTCGGAGCGAAAGCCCTTCGGGAGCGAGGAAAGCGGCATTTCAGCAGCATTCCGATTCCCATTCGAACGGCGGAGAGGAAGAGGGAGGGACATCAAATCGATAGTCCGCTGCACCAAGCGATGCAACATGGCGGTTTCAGCGGGGGCCCTTCCGAGCTACTTCATCTTACAGAAAGCCAAGCAATAAGCTGCGGCCGAGAAGGCGAATCAGCATCACGGCTAATCAATTAATGGCCCTCATTCATTAAGTGATGAGTCGATTAACGAGCATGTTATTCTTGAGGTGGCTGACACATAATCATGTGAAGGCCTCATTGCACTTTTGCTTTTAAATGAAACAAGGAAAGATCGCTATTGTGATTATCGTACGGTCAGTCTGGCGAGCACAGTCATGCATTGAATAGGCAACGTCTTTACTTTTTGACGCTTCTCTATCAAAATAACAAAAGGCTGTTATCAAGAGGGAGGTTTGTCATCTTGATTAGAGCCAGACTGGTCTAGATCCTCCATTATTATTGATCTGTAATACCAGAGAGCACGTGCTAGCTTCTGTGGTTATCAAGATGCTTTTCCAGGTAACTGTGGTGGTAGATCAAACTTTTTGATTGGTGACAACTGGAGATGATGTTTGTATTGAAGTTTGTACTGTACACAGAATGATCACAGACTGCTTCTGATTGCACAGTACATGACATGGCTTTTCTTGCTGCAATATTGACCCCGTGCCATAAAAAATAAATGCGCTAGTTACATTTCCATACCATTAAAGTCAGCTAAAGTCACTAAAGCCACTTTTAGAATGACATGGGTGACATACCCTTGCCTCTGGAAATGAGCTGGATCATTTCTGTTATGCTGTGCATTTTCAGCTTAATATATCACATGAAATAATAAACAATGTTTAAAAAATATGACTTAACTTTCAGATGAGAATGTCATATGCCATATTAGCTAGACTCATTTTATCACATCGTCTTTTATAGAAATATCTCCCTAACTACAATACAAGTGTATTCATGTTTGTCAAAAGGTACATAACAGAAATAACCAGTTTTTGAGAAAAAACATGAATAGAACAAGGGGATGAACTGCTTACTGGACTGAAATGCAATGAAAGGGTTTAAATAACAGCTAAAATGAGGGAAAGAAAGGAAAATTACTGAATGGCCGTCAGTCAACAGAGTGTCCGCATATGTCAGGGAGCAGGAAGAGTAGCAGGGAAAAGATCAGTCAGCAGGATAAGCTTTAGATGGTTTTTAGTCTTTATATAACTTTAAAACTGTGAGAAAACTGTCATTTAAATTGTTAGGCATTTGGGTAACACTTTACGGTGCGTATTTGTTAAAATAAGCTAACACTCACACATTAGCTAACTTAGTGTTAGTGTGTGTGTGTGTGTGTATACACACCTTTGACTTTTTCCCTGTGAAACACAAACGTTAAAATTATTAATGTTCAAATTATTTTCTACACAAAGAACTTTTGTACTTGTCAATTTGTAATGCAACAAACATAATAATGGTAGGTTTAGATGTGAACCCTTGTTTCTGATATAAAAGTGGTACCAATAGATATACATATTACACTTAAAATACCAAGGTGATTAAAAATGCTTTTTTCTTTGTTTATGTTTATGTTTATATTATCTCACCTAGGGCGCTAAGTTGCCACCGGCTCCCCCTCAAAAAAAGTTAAAAAAAATGCATGACGCTCCTACTGTAAAAGTGATGGTGATGATAGCTGTCATAACTGAGCAACTGATGTTGCTATAATTAATAAATGCAGTCAGAATTACACCAGAATCAGTAATACAAAGTCAGAAAACCACGTTTAGTTTTAGATTCGAGCGTTAACTGGGAATGCTGTGGGTTCTGCTGTCAAATTCAACAGCTCAAAAATATGAATCTAATTAATGCACCACATTCTGAAACACATAAAGGTGTCAAAAAAATTAATTGAAAGATTAGAATAAGTATATATGTGCGCCTTACATCCATCGAACTGTGGTTTTAGCCATATTAAAAATGAAAAATGGATGAGAAAAGGGTTTTAGAACGAGTGAGATCTAACTATGTCAAATCTAAAAGCACGCTCTGTTCATAAGGGGACAAAATATAATCACACTCTGTGCTGAAATATTGAATTTCTTTAATTTAAATTCATTTTTAAAGCTTTGTCTTCAACTTGTGACTGAGACTCAAAACCCTCAGGACGAGATAGCAATCTAATTAACCAGGATCAATATTTCACTGAAATCGTCTCTCGGTCTCACGGCTGTATCACCTCTGCAGATTCATTCGGGATTTAGACAATGGGAGATTCGTTTCTCCACCCTGGTGCTCTTGAGGAGGGTCTTACACTGATTGGGATCAGAGCGAATCAGGTAGAGGGAAAGAGAGAGAGAGAGAGAGAGAGAGAGAGAGAGAGACAGAAACTAGTGGCCCCTGCCATTTAGCTCCTGGGATTCCAATGCACACATAATCGAGGGAAACAGGTCAATAAAACATTTTTGTTTCACAGTGCTCTTACAAGGAACCAGAATGCTGCTTTTCATACAGTCAACAGCATCTCACTGCAGTATTAAAGCAGTACAGAGTTTGGAACCAGTTCTTCCTTATTCGTTTCGTTGAATTTGATTTGTTTCAGTGATTTATTTGATTTATTCGAATGCATTTTTTGCAATAAAATTAACGTTTCGTTAAATCCTATTTATGATGATCAGATTTGATTGTTAGAGATTTGATTGTTAGAAATGCTGTATTTTTAGAAATTAAAAAAGACTTTTTTTTCAGTTATAAAATGGGAATGCATGCTTTCCGATTTAAGTTAAAATTAAATTGAAAACTAAGGTGAAACGTCCTGTCAGATATTAATCTGTGTTTGATTCCAACACATCACTACCACTACAACCACAAACGCTTTGTAAAAAACAAACTAAATCACCTTATCCATTTGCGAAACACTACAGTGTCAGAGTGTGTCGACTGAGTTGGTGTGCAGGTTGGTTTGAGGTAGGCTGGGTGTTCTGCGCGCTAGGATGAGAAAGCAGTCAGCTGTCATAAAAGCCAGAGGATTGGTGCTTCCACAGACAGTCGTGTGAAAAGTGATGGGCACGCTAACTCGGGGGCCCACGTACCCTCATTAGCTACAATGCTGCTGCCGCGGAACTGATCAAAGCCATCCACTGATGGGCTTGTTTGGAGCTGCCAACCAATCGCACGAATGCTAATCCAAATCCGGGGAGGACAGGAAGCGCCATCTCTGTTCCGCAAACCCCTCATCCCCCATCTCTCTTTTATTCTCACCATATTCCCGCCCCTCGGGTCACTGCAGCCACAGGGGATAGGGACACAGCAGAAAAAGAGTGCAGCGCTATGCATATGAGGGTGTGAGAGATAGTAGAAGAAGATTTGAGAAGTGAGGGAGCAACAAAAAGAGTCAAGGAAAGCTGGCTTCGAGTTGCAACGTGCGGCTTAAGGGGGACAAAGTCGCTGATTCAGACGGAACGGCTCAACTCGCTGCGTCGCTGAGAGACAATAGGATCCCACAGCTACGCAATATATATACATTCCAGCAGTTGGCCTTTTCCACAAGTGACGAGGCAGATTAATTATGACCATCGCAGCTAGGGGTCAATTACCATAAATCATGCCTGGAATAACATCATCAGATTTCTGCTCTGTAATTGGCTTCGCAGGATTCTGTGGCTCAACCTCATCATTTTTTTACACGGGCGAACAGGAAGTAAAACCGAGGAACAGATAATGTTACAAATTTGATGGCGAAGTTTGCCTGGATTTTTCCTCTCGCTGTTCTGAAGCCTTGGGGAAAGATTCACATTATAAAGTCTCACAGATGTTCCACGATATCCTGTGAACCTGATGCATTTAAACTTTAAACCTCTATGGAGTTTAGTTGTCACCACCAACATATTGCCCAAGGACACAGGTCACGGGTTCAAACATAACTAGTGCTAGTGGCAGAGCCACAAGCTGTTATCCACTACAACAGTCTTTGAGCTTCATGCTGCCATTAAACCTTCTGCCTGTAGCCTTTTTTTGAGCCAGTTGTCAGTCGACTGCACTTTGAAATGGGAGAGAAAAAAATACCTCACCTCTAAATCAACCACTCATACATAAAGCAACAGTTTGCAGGCTCTGTCCTATTTTGGCTGCCTCCCAGAATGATAAATTGGCTGGCAGTACCACTCAAGCTATGGAGAATCCATTGCAGGAATCTGAAATTATATAAGTGAATTTAAGGAACTCATCTTTCATAATTCTGCAGAGGTGTCCAGGCAATGATAAGGGAAACAGAACGTTGTCCACTAGGGATATTAAAAATATTGGTACATTGGTACCAAGTCAATTCTTAAATTAAAAAAAACTACATTGTTGTCATTATTTAAATTTAATTTACTTTAATAACTTTTAAAATAACATTTTCACGTTTGCCAGACAGTTTTATTGAAAGCGACTTGTCAGCTTGGGAATCGAACCAATGACCTTGGTGGCGCGATGCTCTTCCAGTTTAGCTACAGAAACACTAAATAACACCCAATGAATGAAGGAGGGTGTTCAATAGCGTATTAATTTTTGCTGCGGCATCGAAATTAGTATAGAGAATTGCGAAATTTTACTGGTATTGCTATTGACTACTGAAATTTTGGTACCGTGACAACTCTAGTATCCAATATTGTGCCTCCTCAATTTCAAAGGCAAAGTGATATTGATCTTGCTAAATGTGATATTCAAGACCTGAAAGGCACAGATTTGAATATTTATAGCAGAAATGGATTTTCAAGTAGCACATTAGATCTATAGAGGCGACGATAAGAGAGTTTACACAGCAATATCACAGGGGATCACTTATTGCTGAGGTCTTGGCCCTGTCCTGGGATCAGCAGTCTCTAAAACATCAACTCAAAACATTATTATACAGTATAAAGGCAAATAAAAAGTGCTAGTGAAGAAATCGCATTTGCGCTCCATTTTTCAACGACACACTCCACTATTGTGTTTCGTTTGCATGTAACTCTCATTTGTTTTAGATGTAAAGGTCAAAACAAAACATTTGCCGTGCCACCAGAAAATGCTTTATCATAGCTAAGACACCCTTGATGATTACTACATTCAAAACTGTATTTATTTGTGTTTTATCTAAACAATAACACGAGTCTCCTGAAGCATAAATAATGCAAAGGTTTAATCATCTGCATTAGACCTTCAGAGAGGAAAAACTGCATTCAGATCTATTCTGTAATCAGATATTACTGACAGCTGTTGATGGATACTTTCCTGATACCAGCAGGTGACTCCATGCGGGCAGATGAAGCAATTCAGTATATTTAACCTTTAATTTAACCCATTACGAATAGAACCGATCTATGCTGTCCCCTATTACCATTAGGCAGAAAAATGAATCCGATTTCTCTTCACCACAGGCTTCTTCCAAATTATCCGTGATTTTAATACGTTTTAATAAGTTTGCATAACAACCTGGAGAAAATGCGAAAGCATTTGCATACCGCAGGCCTCTCTAATTATACGCCCGTGATTAAAGGAGGAACTTAAGCTGAAGTGAAAAGGCAGAGCATGCTTAACAAAAGTAAACCCCTCCCTTCTTCCCTCCCAAGCCCCAGCGCTCCCAAGGCAAAACTTTCCAGTTCAAAACCGAACAGCAGGCCGGCGCCTTTACGTAACACTTCTTGTTGTTCCCGACAGCCAGAACAAGGTGATAAAACCACGCGTGGTAGATTGCGTTCAACCTCGGCCCACCTATCACACCGAGGTAATCTCCTGCGACGATAAACCGGTAATCTACAGTATGAGTGCTGTTGCCTCTTTGACAATGGCGCATTTCTGTACAATAACCCCCTCGTGAGCAACGGAGGGGCCAAAATGCGAGCGAGAGCCACCGCGCTCACCCCTTCTCATATTGCCTTTAGCTGGATCATGTATTATGCATACTATAGATGTACACTTCGCTACTCTCCCCAGCCTTTCTCAACCTATTGTAAATACATTCACACTAAATAATTAAGCAGACTAACAGGAGCGGTGCACGTCGGCGACTTGATCCACACTATGACAGTTTGGATGGGCCATAACAAACCCCGGTTCCTGTGGTCACGGACGACTATTAAAAATGCAGGCGCTTCTATTTTCATCTCCACACAGCCCGTGCGCTAAACCAACGTGCCATGTGTCAATCTCTGCCTAATCTTGCGGCTTCCATCTATGCAGGAGTTGGCAACGATGGCTGACTTACTCTAACCCAGTGAGGTGCACCTAAAGGGGTCAAACTGATGCATGACTCCTCTTAGCTTGGTCTCAGAGCTTGATGATCTGTGGAAACAGCTGGTTCCTCTGGGCTTTGAGTGTGAGGCATAGCTCTCTGTCTGTAGTGGAGTGCAAAATCCATAAAGGCAATAGCAACAGTCATCTCTGGACGTTATTAAATACGTGATGGCAATTGCACTTAGCAGAGAAGAGTATTGGTGCTCCTCTGTCTGCATCACATGTTTAGAGTGGTTGTTAAGTAGAGATAGTGAAAGCCGTCCTTTTGAATGGCTCGCATTCCAACGTAACGAGACTTTTCCATTTTCTAATGAGTCCCACGTGGCTGTTCGTTACATGAATAATTCAGACGGAAATCAGAAAGAATAACGCGTCACAGCCTTTTGTTGAAAGATTTTACAGAGGGAAATTTACAGGTGTACTGTAAGTTTAATTGTACTAGATGCCTCACAATGGAAAACTCACACTGTATTTTTCCTAGCAACATTTTCACCTGTATGGCCCATCACGGGATTTTATGACTCAAATATGCCGTGGGGCAAACTGTGCTCAGCACAGCATTATCATGCTCACACACAAAACTGGATTGTTTATTTACCATCTCACCTATCCAAACAAAATGGGATCCCAGCATACTT